>PVIU01011714.1:0-63130 GCA_004026605.1 Ondatra zibethicus | reverse complement strand
GTTTTCCAATCTCACATACTAAATGAGATTCTATCAGGTTCAGTGTGACTGTCATCCCAATAAGTCTACACCCTCCATCACTGACTCCGAATAGCAACAAAGCCTAGACATTTTTGAAGGAAAACAAATAAAGTATCTTCAAGAAGATTATTATTTAATACTTTCCACAACCTGTTGGAGTAAACAGACTTTTCCACACAGTTTTTGTGACACACTATCCTCTATCCACAGTACAATTTCATTCCACTATTTCAGGAGTTTGGCAAAATGTCTCATGGCCTTCTGCTATGTAAGAGCCACAGTAGATTTCACAATAATTACTGTGTTGCAAGTCCCAATTTTATCCCCTGGTATAATATTATAAGACATATTTCCTCTGTTATTAAAATGAAAACAGGTAAAATTTTGGCTTCCATGTTTGTTGTTATTTGGGGACCCTTGTGGACATATATAATTGCCTGAGAATTTGTGATAAAAATATATGTAAGAAAAGATGCCAAGTAAATTCTGAAAGTTTAAATTAGTAAATATGATCATTTGAAGTAAATGAGTTGAAAAAATTATCTCTTTTAAGGAACTCACCCAGCAATCCAGTTTTGGGAATTAATCCCGAAGAAAACATCCTAAGAATACACATACAATACCAAGCTGATGGTGATCCTTGCCTTATGTGCATTAATTAATGGAAAGGGCCAACGTAATTGCTTGCTGTGTAAAAGCACTTGCCACACTAGTTTAGAGGCCTGAATTAAATCTCTGAAAGTCACATTTGGAAACAGTGAATCAGCTCCCAAAGCTGTTTTCCAATCATCACCGTTACACTCAACTCTTACATAGACACACAGTAATAACAATGTTAAATAAATCCTTATTTAAGTAATGGAAAAATTGAAAACACATTGTAATTGTAGGATTTGTCTAGATTTTATTTTCTTCCTTTCTATGACTTTACAGTGCATCCAAAAGTAATTTAGTTAGTCATCTAAAGAGTTTATAAATAAATCTATTTATGTATTTTCAGTTATTATTTATTTGTTTCTCACAACTACCCAGACAATTCAGATGAGAAACAAGGAGAAAATACAGAAAGGATGGCACACATGAGTCAGTTGTCCTCATTCAGACAGGTCAGTTCATGGAGTGAGCTGTTAACTGCTAGTCCTGTTTTGAGCCTCAGCAACCACTTGGGTCAGAAGGTAGTACTCAGGTTAACACTAGAACTAACCCCACATTCACAAGAGCACACTGTGGGAACACATTGTGGGAAACTGTGCATGCTCAGTGAACTAGAGACTTGAACCTATGTCTCTAAGGACTCCTTGCATTGCCCATTCAATTGATTGCACAATCTCCTCTGGTCTATTCATATATTTAACATATATATTAAAATAAAGATGTTATAAACAGAAACCCTGTCTCAAAAAACCAAAACCAAAAAATAAAAAATTAAGGTGTTAGAATTTTTTTACCTAAAACTTAAATTACCTAATAGGAAAGCAATAAAAAATGGTTATGAGAGGCAATAAATAAGTTTCCAATAAATGTTAGGCAGCTTCATCATCTTCATAATTATTTTAACATTAAACACAGTAATTCTTGCTCCAAGATTTTTATTATTTTACATACCAACCACAGTTTCTCCTCCATCCTTGACTTCCATTTCCTACAGTTACCTCCCATCTACCCCTTGCCCCCATTCACTCCTGCTTGTCTCCAGTCAGAAAGGGTAAAACCTCCCATAGGAGTCAATAAAGCATGATAGATCAAGTTGAAGCAGGACCAACTTCCTTCCCCCTGCATCAAGACTGATCTAGATATCCTTCTATAGGGAACAGGTTCCAAAATGTCAGTCTATGCACAGGGACAAGTCCTACTCTCACTGCTAGGGACCCCACAGACAGACCAAGTTACACAACTGTTGCCCATGATTAGGGTCTAGCTCAGTCCCATTCAGACTCCCTAGCTGCCAGTACAGAGTCCACGAGTTCCCACAAATTCAGGTCAGCTGTCTCTCTGGGTTTTTGTGATGTTGACTCCCTCTTGATTTTGTCCAATTTTTAAAAATTAAAAACAAAACACAGAGTCACTCTAGATTTTCCATTTTCCTCATACTTTGCTTGTATAAAAAGTGTTCCACAAATTCTTGAAATTCTAACCTTTATATTTCTTCTATCTCAATTGTCAACTTTTTTATAAAAATTACTCATATTATATATGTTTGTGTATGCATCATGTGTGTTATATGGATGCCGTGGAACATACATGAAGGCCAGGGAGCCACCTTGTGGATTTTGTACTCTCCTACATGGGAATAGAAATCAAGGTCAACATGTTTTTGCAACAAGTGGTTAAACCTGCTGAGCCTTTACACCAACCAAATCAACAGCCAAGTCTTTGATGACTTTAAGAGAAAATAACCATAGGAAGTTATTGATATAGTCTAGGGATTTAAACTGAAGGATCAATGGCTACGAGACTTAGGAGAACACCAGTCCCTCACAGGGGCAAGATAAGGACATGGAAGTCTGATTAACAGGGAAGATAAATGATTATACTGACAACACAAAGATGTTCTACTTCTTCTGATTTAACAGTCTAAAGGAGAAAAGAGGATTCTTGGCAGAGAGTTTATCTGAATCTACGCAGACATCTACTCTACTACTTCAGCCAACTTAACAGAAAGCAACTGAGCTACTTCTTCTGGGCCTGTGAGTGCAGCACCAGAAATGTGTTTTAAAAATAGATGAAAATCAATTACAATATTACAAATGGAGAATATTTTTCTACAACAATATTGTGTGTTCATGTGTATGGGGGGGAGAGAGTGAGAAAGAGAGAGAGAGAGAGAGAGAGAGAGAGAGAGAGAGAGATTTGAGTTTCACCTCTCTGTGACGTGTTTCCCTCCAAGATAGCTAAAAATAATATTATATCATGGGGCTTCTTAAAAGATAAAATCTATGCACTCAACTTGGCACATAGGGGAGGTTGATAGTTACTAGCTATCAGCATTGCTAAAATGAGTAATGAAATAGTAAGAAATCTGTCCAGCTGAGAAGGAAAAGAGAAATATATGTTGAATAAAATTTAGTTAATGGAAACTCTATGCCATACATATATGTATGCATACATACTAGTCAATTTTTATTGTTAATATTTATCAATTTTAAACATTAATGAATTACAAGAGTCAATGACTTTTAGTTGTATCATAGCTTTTACAATACTATCTCAAATTAGCTGATGACAAATGAGCTGTAAAATATGTGACTTAGAAATGACCAAATTATTTTACCTTTTTAAAGAAAGGGGACAAAGTACACACACACACACACACACACACACACACACACACACAGTATCTCTTCTCGGTTCTCACAATTATGATGTTTTAGGACTCTACCAGCAACCAGGACACTATCTGGTGCTGTACCTCAAAGTTGTACTACATCTCTGTAGCAAAGTAAATTTATTTTTTGACTACTCCACCGGTGATGTTGTGTCATTTGAAAGCAATATAGCACACTTTTAAATGCTGAATGCATTACAGAAAGGATCAACAAGAACAAAATCAAATTAACAATAAAAAAATCAACACATCAGAATATATGGACCTGATGATTAATCTCGACTGATAATGTGACTGGATTTGGAATCAGCTAGGAATCCATCTTTATGTGTCTTTCTCAGTTGTTCCAGAGTGGATTAGCTGTCAAGAGAAGACCAAAACTGAACAGAAGTGATAGCATCATATAAACTGGGAAAGAAAACTAATAAGAGCGGAAGCCAGCTGACCACTGACATTTTCATTCCTCTGCCTCCTTATCCAATAATATGAGAGCAAGCTTCTGCCACAACAGCTGTGGGACATTCTTTCCTCCATGATTTCCAAGCCATGATAAAGGAGACTTCAAATCATGAGCCAAAATGATCTCTCCCTTTTTGTTATGAACTTGATAACAACATTGAAGAAAGAATCAAATGCAGTGAAATGCAAGTAAAGAAATTACAAACTTACCAATTCCTGACATCAACCTAGAGATAAGACTATTTCTTCAAATGGATAACAAAGAAATAAAACAACTCAATACATGGATCTTACAACTTTGAGGAAATGCAAGACACAAACTACATCTCACTCAACATGGAAAAGATAATTTGAATAGGTCAATAACTACTAAAAAAATGAGTTCACTGCCTAAAAATTCCCATCAAAGGAAATCTCTAGACACAGAATGCTTTACAGGAAAGATCTACCAAATATTTAAATAAAAATTACTGTCAATTCTGCATAACTTGACCCAGAAAACAGAAAAAAAAGGAACACATTGACTTGTTTTAGAAAGCTAGTTTCCATACAAAACTAAGGTAAGGACAGTATTAAAAATAAAAATAAATAGAACTGAAGTCAATTTCTCTCATGAATATAGATACAGTCTAGGTCTTTAACAAATTGATAAAAAATAAAATTCAGCCATATGCAAGACTAATTTCCATCTATGATTCAGTAGTATTTATTCTAGAAATCAAAGCTAATTCAATGTTTGATAATTAATTCTTTTTTGGATTTTTTATTGATATTTATTGAGCTCTACATTTTTCTCTACTCCTCTCCCTGCCTCTCCCCTCCCCCCTTCAACCCTCCCCCAAAGTCCCCATGCTCCCAATTTACTCAGGAGATCTTGTCTTTTTCTACTTTCTACTTCCCATGTAGATTATATATATCTAAGTCTCTCTTAGTGTCCACATTGTTCTCTAAGTTCTCTGGGATTGTGGTTTGTAGGCTGGCTTTCTTTGCTTTATGTTTAAAAACCACCTATGAATGAGTACACATGATAATTGTCTTTCTGTATCTGGGTTACCTTACTCAAACTAATGTTTTCTAGCTCCATCCATTTTCTTGCAAAATTCAAGCTGTCTTTATTTTTTTCTGCTGTGTAGTACTCCTTTGTGTAAATGTACCATATTTTTCTTATCCATTCTTCAGTCGAGGGGCATTTAGGTTGTTTCCAGGTTCTGGCTATGACAAACAAAGCTGCTATGAACATAGTTGAGCATATGTCCTTGTGGAACAATTGAGTGATAATTAATTCTTATTATTAATGAATAATATATTTTCCATCCATTGCACTAGGTTTGTTGTAAAGTTCTTGAATTCTCTATGTGACAGAAGTGTCACTATCATTGATGAACCCCTTGGATCTTATATTATCATTGCTATATAATATTAGATGACTCTTGGTAGGAACTGTAAACAACCTCAGGATAAGAACTGTTAATAGAAGGGTCAAATAAATGTTAAGAAACTTAGGGTTTTCTTTTTTTCTTTGTTTTCTTTGTTTTGTTTTTGTTTTGTTTTGCTTTTAATATGAGCAATACCCCATGATGTAATGGTACCACCGTTTTATCCACTATTTGGTTGAGAGATACCTAGGTTGTTTCAAGTTTCTGGTTATTATGAATAAATATGCAATGAACATAGTTGAACAAGTTTCCGTGTGGTAAGATGGACTGTCCTTTGGATATATGCCCAAGTGTGATATAGCTGGATCTTGAGATTGATCAATTCCCAATTTTCTGAGAAACCACATTGATTTCCAAATTGTCTGTACAAGATTGCACAAGCATGGAGCAAGCGCAAGTCTTCACTAAGTCTTCTGAATATATGTGATGGTTGTAAGCTCGATGTTCTTGCGCAATTGCTAACAGTGAGAGTGGAGGGTGCCTTTTACCTGTTCATGAAACCATTTTCCTCCTAAAGGGCTTCCTTATCCTTCCTTGATATGAGGATTTGTTCCTGATATTTAACTTAGTAGGCTGTGTTCAACGGATATCTCTGGGAAACCTACTCATTTTTGAAAAGAACTGGAGGAGGGGTGAATCTGAGATAAAGGCAGGTTGGGGATGATGGAAAGAGTGGAGTGAAGGGAAACTGCAGTCAGGATTATTATATGAAAAAAGAGTACATAAAAATAAAAAATAAATAAATCAGAGGCTTAGTTTTTGATCCAGCTTAATGTCTGAGGGAGAGGGAAGAACGAAGAGTTAGTCTATTCAATTATGCATGTGGAATGGAACCCTAATGATAAAAAAACTGGTTTTTTTTGTTTGTTTCTTGTGTTTGTGAGCCAGTGAACCTTACTGCTTTGTAGCAAGACGATGATTTTCCACAGGGAGAAGACATTTGAAAATTTGCATTTGAGATACTTCTGTCATCTCATTACACTCCTTTTGCTTAGGTGTTTCTACATTGTACTCTTGATAATAGAACAGAAATAGCAACCATAGTACTTTCTTAGGGTCTATGAAGTTCTCGCTTGTGAGTAATTGAACAAAAGTGCCTATGGAAACCTTTAAGTCTACAGCCACTTAAAAGTGTGTGTGTGTGTGTCGGTGCCCATAGAAAATATGGGTGGCAAATCTAAGACAGAATTTCTTGTTTAAAATCATGTCATTTCAACAGTGAAATTTGAAATGCCAACTGAATTATAGGGCACAGTTTGTGTGAGTACAATTGGTGTTATTGCAGAATATTTTGTCTAGGAGTAGTCATCCAATATTCAGAAAAACAAGAAAAGGTTAGATGATTTCATCAATTGATATGGAAAAAATTAGAAAATCAAAAAAATGTTCATGACAAAACTATTCTCAAAAAATAGAAATAGAGGATACCTTATTCTGTTTAGCAAAGGATACTTATTAATAAAATAGTAATCCTAACATTTTATTTCATTTCAAAATCTACATTCTGATTGTTAGATTAAAAACAATTGTAAGGTATTGTGAGTCTTAATTAACACACAAGCATCAAGAATTTTTGATTGTTTTTCAGTGTAATAGTGGAAGTCCTGTCCAAAACAGTAGGACAAGGAAATTAAATTAAAAAGTATACAGGACAGAAAATACACAAATAAAATTAAATTTACTATTTGCAGTTGATACACACAGGAAACTCCAATAAACCTGAAAACAAAATAAAACAAAACCTTCCTGGAAGTCATAAGTGAGTTTGTTATGATCATATAATACAGAAAACATAAAAAAGTACATTGCCTGATATTGACAGTGACCACAAAGACACTGCATTAACAATTCAATCAAATTCAAAACTAACTAAAAATAAAGTGTGCGAGTCTAAAGAAAAGGATATAGTCTTAGTTGTTGATAGTTACCATGTACTGAAAAGTGAAATTAAATATCTAAAGACATGGAGAAACATGTATCCTTCTTGAATTGTAAGATTCACACAGTAAGGAAGCCAGTTCTTTCAGTTTGATGAACAGTTTAGCTTAATCCCCATCAAGATCTCAGCAAGATAGTTTTGAAGAGATAGACAGATTATTCTAAACTTCTAACAAAAAGAATAAAGTGAAAGGAATCAAGTCTACCTCACCTTGAGACAGATTTTAATAAGCTATATTAATTAAAGTGGCATGGTATTGAAACAAGGGCAGATACACAGAACAATATAATAGGAAACCTCAGAAGCAGACTGCTAAAATATGTCCAATGGATTATTGACAGTGTTCTCATTTTAAATTACTGAGTTTGTGGAAAATTTGCTAAAACAGTAGAAAATTATTGTAAATTGTAATATGTATTATAAATGTAAGTCTTAAAATGAAACGAAGTACATTGCAAACTAATGTTTGAATCTTAAGAAATCTTTTAACTTTTACTATCCATGATTTTAATGTGGTAACAAGTTTTCCAGTTTAATAGAAATGTTTTAAGAGTAAAGTGAATAAAGCTGTTTACTTAAAGTGTGTGACATGCTGCTTCACATTGAATTAGTGCTACTGTATGCTGATGATGCTTATTGGCAGAACTATCATACATTGGATCTTGGACACTGAGGGAAGATAAAACTAAAGAACACTAAAAATAAGCACAAAAATAATACTGCTAAAAGTATCTATTTGTCTTCAGTGAGCATGGTTTACTTGCAATAAATGCTGATGTGGATGGAGTGGAGCTCACTAGGCCTCAATTCTACATAAAGAACTACAGACAACTAAGGAGTGCTGAGATTAGGAGGAAATAATCTTACATAGCAAAGAACACTCCAGCTGGTTATCCAACACCAAATGGTCAACCCTGAAAGCATGTGCACAATTAACATTATATATATGTAGCAGGTTGTATTTATGTCTTTAAGAATATACATATACATATATAGATAGACATGACCAGGCCATGAATTTTAAAAACAGAAAGGATGATATTTATAGGAGGGCTTGAAAAGAGAAAAGATAAAGAAAAATGATGTAATCATGTTTTGATCTCAAAAAATAAATGTGCTCTGATCAGTGATCTTTTTGCTAAATCACCTTGGAGTGCTATAGGAACTATGATAAATTGAGTCCTATATGGCCATGGTCTATAACATATAAAATTTGTAATAAAAAAGGCAGCAAAAATAACAACACAAAAATCACACTAGCTCTTACTGATTTCATATATCCTGACTATAGAAGTGATGTTTTTATCTTTACTCCATGTCTTCATAGTTTCTAAAACTGCTACTGGAAGAAAGACCTTGCATTCTCAAAAATCAGTTCAGCATTTAGGAATACATTTTTCTGAAACTCATCTTTATTCCTATGTCTTAGCAAAAATGAACATAAAACCCTTGACTTCTCTGTACCATGTGGTAGATCTACCTTCAAGAAATTCAATATCTACTGAGACTGCCCTCTTACTTAAAAAGATGAAAATGGACCTTATAATCCTGGAAACAAAACCATCAACAAAAATGAAATCAACATGTGAAGTAGAATAAGATAGAAAAGACCAATAATTAGATACCAATTTATTCATTTAGTTAGTGATGTTCTTAAAGTACTACTTATACTGACTGTTTCCCAAGCATGACTTCACTTGCCACAAGTGAATGTGAAAAGCGAAGAATGCCATGGTTAAATAGTTGAAATAATGCTGACGCCATGTGTGAAGAAGGATGCTTAAAAGAAATCCCACACTAGCTCAGAATTGAGATTAGTAGATGGTTATTTATTTAGGGGTAGACTCACAAATCAATATGTTCTCTTGGAACAGAGAACAGAAGCCAATCCCACAGCTAGAAAAGAGGCCAGACACATGCTTTACATTGGCATAAATAGTATAAGAGGCCACATCCCTGTTGGCAGGTAACTTAAAGTCTACTGACAGTAAGATTTCCTACAGCACTTCCCCCTTTTGTTTAAATAAGAGAGTTTTGAGCCTAATACAAAATTATATAAAATAAGAACAAATATATTCATTAATTAGCCTATCCTAATGAGTTTAAGTTCTGTATAATAAATAACTTGGCCAAGTCATGAGAGGAAAGTAACTACAACTATCTAGTCTTCAATCCCATGGAAGATTCGAGAAGGAAAATAATATTATTTGAGTAAGTAGGAAGTGCAATCAAGCAACTTCCAAAATGTGCAACAAATGATAGAGACAACTGGCTACCTGGGCAATCACCCAAAGTCTCATTTGCAATGTGGAAGCAACCATCTTTGGCTAAGGCCTAGAGTAACAGACAGAACATTTTCAGGGGCAGGAAATTTTTCAGAGCCGTCTTTCCTTGTCTTGGCAAGATTTGACATTTTCCTTGTGGCCTGTTTATCCACTTCTGGATATCATGTGCCTTGTCAGTGGTTGAGGCATGGGCAGTTCCTTGCCCAAAGTCCAGTTTTGCCAAGAAGAAAACAAGCTCCAAGTGGAGTTTCTTCAGTGCTCAACGTTCTCTAGGAAATAGATCAGTACTGCCAGGAGCAATCGTGTCTCACTTCAACAGAACCTTAAGTTATTTAAATTCCATATTCTACAGCTCTTTGAAGTGGTTGAAGATTATCTGTCTATGCAGAACACACTCTCTATGTATCTAAATAACCTGATAAGTCTGACTATAAGTATGACAAGCATAGATGACTATT
This sequence comes from Ondatra zibethicus, assembly GCA_004026605.1. Lineage (NCBI taxonomy): Eukaryota > Metazoa > Chordata > Mammalia > Rodentia > Cricetidae > Ondatra > Ondatra zibethicus. Next base: position 53,207 of record PVIU01011714.1, on the reverse strand, counting down.
GATCTATAATTCTTAATACCTATATAACTTAAAGACTAAGAATTCATATTAGAATATTATAAAAAAACAACTGGGCAACAAATGAGGACAATGACCTCAAACAATGTATAACTATCTTGATCAGGGCTAGAAATTTACATTGCAATATGGTGCGGGAGAATTGTATGTATTCTATCAATCATGTTTTAAATAAATGCTAGTTGGCCAGGCAGGAAATATAGATGGGACAACCAGACAGGAAGTAAAGGTGGGGCAATGAAAATAGGAGAATTCTGGAAGGAGGAAGCCCATTCCTCTGCAGTCTTGACCAGACCACCAAAGAAGCAGGATGTGACCTGCCCCTCTGAAAAAGGTACCGAGTCATGTGGCTAACATAGATAAGAATAATGGGTTAATATAAGTGATAAGAGCTAATACAAAGCCTGAGCTAATGGGCCAATCAGTTTATAACTTAATGTAGACTCTCTGTGTGGTTCTTTGGGGCTAATCAGCTATGGGGACTGGGCAGGACAGAAATCCCAATAGCAGTCCCTCATGTTACAGAATTGTACCCACCATGGATAACTGCATCCACAGAAAGTCTTAGAAAGCTTGAGAAAGAATAGAATAAAGCATGTTTTCTTGGTAGCAGCAATATCTCCAGTCTGCTCTGCTTGCTAGAGGCAAGCAAGTACTCTCATATAAGAGAGGCTTCCTGACTCAGCTTTAGCTGTAAAGCCTTGTAGCTCTTTAAGAGGTTCTGCCAGGAAACACTTAAATAGTGTTGATAAAAAGCTGACCACATGCTTTTTGGTTTTTAGCCGTAGCAGGGAAAAAAAGCTGCACTGTTTTAAAATGCCGGCTTTCTGGGCCAGCCTGCCATTGCAATCTCTGACTCTTTGAGGCAAGAGGTTCGGCTACAGAAAGAACATTTGAGTGTAGTCTGTGGACACACTGTTGCAGCTTGCTTGCTGGCAAGTATCTTGAAATGCTATAGTGTTGTGGCAATAAATGTGGCTACAGCCAGTATCTCAGCCATGAGGCTGAAATTTCAGAAAGCTAAGAAATGGGCTGGATCTCGCCTTCAAAGCCATGGCTTTAATCCTCTCCATACTGCTTAGCAAATTAAAGACTCATGCAGTCAGAAAAAGAGAGATATTCAGTAAAGAGAGATTCAAAGACAAAGAAAACCTCTAAATGGTTTACAGTGTTTTAAAAATATATACAGGGTAAAGGTTGGCGTTCCTAAAGTTAAAAAGAAAGAAAGAGAGTAGTTGGGTGTGGTGGTACACACCTTTAATCCCAACACTTGGGAAACAGAGGTATATTGACCTCTGTGACTTCAAGGTGTGGTAGCATACACCTTTAATCCCAATGCCTGAGAGGCAGAGACAGACAGATCTCTGTGAGTTCAAGGATAGCCTGGTCTACAGAGGGAGTTCCAGGACAAAGATACACAGAGAACCTGTCTCAAAAAGCCAAAAGTTAAAAATTAAAAATAAAAGAAATAGAGTTTAAAATAAAGCCGCATAAAAATGGAAAACACACAGAGAATCTTGATACTGTATGTTATTATGCTCTCTTTGAATTGTTTGAATGCTGAGGAAGGAGCAACAGCTGCTAAAAGATATTTGCTTATAAATGCTGCTGAATTAATCCGGATAGGTATTTTGAAAATACCTTGACTTCAAAATTGAAGTCAAAAGATGTGTTACTTTGGAGAAGAGATTTTGCTTTTGTTTCCACAGGAAATGAGAGGCTGTGTTCTGAGTTAAGAAAACTCAGGTTTGATCAAGGAAGACCACCTGAGAAATCTCCAGTAGGAACAGATGGCCCAAATGTCTGAGTTCTACATACAGAACAGATTCAAGACTGCTGCCTGAGATAATCAAACCTCCCAGGATACTCCAGTCAAGACTTGATCATAACTCTAAATTTTCTTTAGGTCCCCATAAGATTATCAGCGCCCCCAACCAGCCAGAAGTAGCCTGGAAGACTATGCCCACATTCCCAAAAAATGGACTATGGATATTTTCCTTTGTTTAAAAAAAAAAGAGGGGGAAGTGGTGTGGGAGAATTGTTTGTATTTTGTCAATCATGTTTTAAATAAACACAGATTGGCCAGACAGGAAGCATAGGGGGGACAACCAGACAGGAAGTAAAGGTGGGGCAATGAGAATAGGAGAATGCTGGGAAGGAGGAAGCCCATTCCTCCGCAGTCCTGACCAGACCACCAAAGAAGCAGGATGTGACCTGCCCCTCTGAAAAAGGTACCGAGCCATGTGGCTAACATAGATAAGAATAATGGGTTAATATAAGTGATAAGAGCTAATACAAAGCCTGAGCTAATGGGCCAATCAGTTTATAACTTAATGTAGACTCTCTGTGTGGTTCTTTGGGGCTAATCAGCTATGGGGACTGGGAAGGACAGAAACACCCACAAAGCAGGCCCATCGTGTTACAGCAATGTGATAAATATATGCAAAAATGTTTTAAGTAGAGGTAGAAGAATGAATGCATACAATATGACAAAATAACTTTGCCAAGGTATACAAATATGGTGGATGAAAATAGAAACATATTAAATATAATTTAAGTTTATATCATTATGCAAGAATATATTCCAATGTAATTTGCCTATAAATAATAATTCACAAGTATTCACTCTATTACTCACTATTATTATTAGTGTGAATAAACTCAAACTAATCTATTATCCCATTCAATTTTCCTTTTTTTTCAAAGATATTCCTGAGTCTACAAAATTTTCCCGCAAACCCCCATCCCTATACCAATTATAATCAACCCCTAAATGATTTCCCTAGCTCTGAGGACTAACTTTGTTGGGAGAGGGGACATCATCTTCTAGAATGACTTCCAGCTGTCAAGGGGGCAATGTTCTTTCTATGGGATCCTGTGAAAGTAAAATGAAGGTTAAGTTTCAAGATTAGTGTGTGGTATAATTGCAGATAGTCTCTGAGTATTAGGTAGGGTTTTTCTGAGGTTTCTATTTGGAGTTCTGGCCAGAACGTTGTAAAAAAGTGCACCATTTCAGCTAAGCAAGTTAGAACCATCTTGAGCAGCTGGTACCCAAATCAGGTCTTATTGTAGTGCCATCAGCATCATGACATCATATCAACCAGGTGGAGTTTGGCAATAGGATTTTCTACAGTACATGTGCACTTCTGTAATTACTTTCTTGTTTGCCCACCCCAAGTTTTGGTTATATAATATAAAATGAGAATGCACAGTGGACACTGGATGGAAGACTTTCAGGAGCTTCTCTCTTCCATTCTCAGTGGTGTTGGAGTACTTATTTCAGAAAGATTCCACATGTTTCCCTTCCTCTGTACTGTTATTCTCATTTTCAAAGTTCATAAAGACCTTCCATTCTTTTCCCATTTGTTCAACCACTAGACTCTATTGATCCAATATGTGTGTGTGGATGTTTCAGTTTCCTTACATGTTTCCTGCTTGTTTTAGAATGATAATATGATGCTTGGCATAATTTGGGACATATTCACCCATGAAGACTCAACTTAAATATCCCATATAACACCTTATAACATGGCAGATATTTGGTTGTTAAGGTAACAAAGTATAAGTAGATTCTTGGCTTCAAGGCTTTTATTCTGAAATTCTTCCTTTACTGTCTTACCCAACTTGTTAGTTTCTCTATCATGTCAAACTTGCTTTTCCCTGTCATATATTATTGTTTGAAACTTTTATCAGTTCATTTTACTGTTATTTATTGTCTTTAATCTCTAGTGGATAAAAATTTATGATGATTTTTATTCCTGTTATCTAGAGAGCAATTATATAAATACAGTGCTCTACACAGGTTTGAATGACTGACTAGGTAACAGAGTTATTGTTTAAATTATCATGATATTGTTCTTAAACTTCTTTGCTATATATGATAGAGTTGGAGCAAGACATAAAATATATGGGCATGGTTGTCAGTACTTGGTAAGTAATTAATTAAAATTGATACATATTATAGGTAGAAGACAAGCATATGACTGGAATAACCTAGTCTATAAAGGTAAATAATATCACACCTTGTTAATAATTCGAGATTAAAATGATAATGTGGCAAATATAATGAATTAAAATATAAACTATTAACATATTTTACAAATTGCTTTCATCAACCTTTTCTTATTTCCTGTACTTTAGGTACAACAAAATTCAAAATCTCATTGAGTGTGGTTGTACGCACACCTAATCTCAGCACTCAAAAGACTAAGGCAGTGAGTATCAGAAAGTAGCACCATGACATCAGAGCCAACCTGGGCTTACATAATGAGATCCTATCTGAATACAAAAAAAAAATAGAATTCAGTAGTCATTTTAGCTGACCTCTCTGCTTCACAGAAAGGTTCTGTAGAACCATGCTTCTCTAGAATAATAGTCATGAAAACACAACGTTAAGAAAAACAAAGATATGATCAGGGTATTATAGCAGTCAAGAATACTTGGGAAACCAAAGCAGGATGATCATATATTCATGGATAGCCTACAATAAAAGTGAATTCAAGACTACCTAATGTGTATCTTAGTAAGACCCTGTCTCAAAATTTAAAATAAAAAATGGGTAGGGGATAAAGCTTGGGAATAAGACATACAAGATCCTAGATTTGCTCTTCAGTACCAATTCCAAAAAAAATATGGGTACAAGTAAAGAAGGGAGAAGGAGGAAGGGATACAGAAGGATGGTTGTGGTAAGAGAGATAGATTGTTTAATCTTGGAGACCAGGCAGAAGCAAGATAGAGCTAGATGGGAAAGAATTCCAAATCAAAGGATGTGAAACCAGTATTGACAGGGAAGATTCTAAAGAAGCCATATGCAGTGTATGCCTTTAAAGAGAAAGAGAGAGAGAGAGAGAGAGAGAGAGAGAGAGAGATGAGAAGGCTAATTTCAGCACAACTGTACTGCGGAACCCTTCAGTAACCACATCTTTCCTTTGATGTGGGACACAGACACTAGCGACGTGATGGGCAATGGTTAATAGTGACAGTTTTATGAGCACAGAGGTGCTTAGGGATACAGACCAGGAGTTCCCCAGCAGCTCATGAAGGACTTTTAAGCACCATTAAATCAATTCTGTGATACTTTATGTTTCACTCCAATAGTCCTGGCTTCATATGGTCCAGTTCAAAAAGGCTTCAAAAGATGCATGCAAGAAGCTTCTGTGAATTGCAAATGTCAGGAGACTTCTGCTTTGTGTTCCATGTAAGTCTTGAGAATTCCTTAGGGTGAGTTTTGCCTATGCTATTTTCTCAACAGTGAGGAGCTATATTTTCCAAAGGACTCCAAGCATTTACTTCTTTGCTTCTATTAGGCAATGGCCTTAGGAAAATATGCAAAATGAAGTTGGTATGCTACTGAGATCTTTCTTTGCCCAAACTCTTTGAAGGTAAGTAAGCATGAGATTCTACACAGCACTAACTGCTAACAGTAAGTGTATCTTTCTCCCGTCTTAGCTCTGAGTGTGACTTAAAAACCTGTTTTCAATTGAAAAATTGTCATGCTAATTATGTACCTGTAGATGTGCCTACGATGGTGAGTTACATGTGTCCCAGTAAAGCTAGTACAACAACCAAACACATTTGTAGACTACAATATAAATTTTCCATGTCAAAAGACTGGACAATTCTGAACTGTTCCTATAAAGACTGTATATCATTCTCAAGGTACAGTTAAGGCAATTCATGTCCCTGAGTTACCCAATTTTTTCTGAACCAAGTCCTAAGAACATCACCATCATGTTTTAAAAGCTTACAGAGCCAAACCACTAGATTTTGGCAACATTGTCAGGCAATACTATGTGAATTGGTGGACTAAGATGACACTTTTTAGACCCCAAATGGACACAGATACATGTCTGACTCCTCCCATTCACAAGTGTTTTGCCAAAACACATAGTATTTGCATGGTCTTGGAATCCTAAAGCATGTAAAATTGGCCATTAAATAATATTTCCAGGAGAATCAGATCAGAGATAAAATTAGGTTTTGAATCACATAGATTGCAAAGGTAAATAAGAATTTCATTTTGGGAGGTTGTTGTACCTGTCTTTAATCCCACCACTGAGAAGCAGAGATAGGTGGATCTCTATGCCAGCTTAGTCTACAGAATGAGTTCCAGGATAACAAGGGTGCTACATAAAGAAACCCTGTCTTTAAAAATAAAAAAAAAATCTTTTCATTTTGTTATATCACTGCATGATTCATTTAGGGTTTATTTTTAAATCTTATTAACATATATTATTAAGTATGTATGATAATGATTCTCATTGTGGTGTTTTAATATACACATTTAATGAAGTCTTACTGTGTTCACCTCCTGTTATTATCTCCTTTCCTCTTGCTGATTGGCTAATTCCCTTCCCCTTCTCAGATAGGTCCTCTTATACTTTAATCTTTTCTTTCTTGGACACATGAGTTTCATTAGGGTTATATATAAGAGTGTGGATAAGGGTTTATTTATCAGCACACAGGGAACTTACCAGTTACTACTTCAGTGAAGAAAATGGCTCTCTGTTTACCTGGTACCATTCTACAGTAGATACTCAAGTAGGAGTAATTGTATTTTTAATACACTGACAATTTTAATATACAGATAACATACAGCCTCTTTAGTCAATAAAATTCTACAAAAGCCTAGGGACAATAGAGGTTCTAGCATGTTTTATCTTCTTGTGTGTGTGTGTGTGTGTGTGTGTGTGTGTGTGTGTATGTGTGTGTGAGTATGTGTGCATGTCTGGAACTCACAGTATCTCAGACTTCACTGACCTGGACAAGAATACAACTATGTGGCAGCTCAACTGTCAGGAATCACTATTATTATGACCATTCTCATTTGATAAATATGAAAATTAATAAGCAGGAAATCAATGGATTACCAAGAAGGATAGAACTAAGAAGCGGTAGAGCCCTCACTGAGGTACCTAACAACTCTACCACCCTTGAATTTCTTCACATTGATGCAAATGAATCAAGGTGCTGTCCAGAAGGCGATACAAATATTGTTCAGAGGCAATGAATAAAAAGTAGCTAGAAGTCACAGTGGACAAATATCACCCTGTCCAATTTGTCATTTAATCTGGGCTTTTACTTGGTATTTTGTCAACTATGTGAATACAAAATTAACTAAGACTTATGCAGGAGAAAGATGTTTTTCATTCTGTACATTTTCCCAAGCTACTTTGTACCCCACCCAAACTCTGACAGATCTAATGTGCAGCTTGTAAACAAAGGTATAGCAGTTTTAACACCTCAGATGCAAAAGTTATGAGCAAATTGGTTTGCCACCTGCCTGCTTCTAACCTTTCGTCACTATCTGTGGTACCATGCTCTCTTATTGATGATTAATATTTTATTTAAAAAGGAAAAATTTGGAAAATTCATCAGTGAATTTAATGCTCACACAATACAACCTTTGTGACATTGAACCACAGAATAAAGTCAGGATTGAGGATAGCTTCCTTCTCAGATATCTATAAAAACCCTTGACCTCTCCAGGTCTTGAGACTGACAGGCTCTTTTCTTCTCTAAATCCTGTTCCTACAGAACTTATAAAAGGCCAAAAAGATAGTTTCTAAGAACTTCTCAATAAGCTGTATCCAGAATCAAGGAAGAAACAGTTGAAACACTGAAAAGAGGTTGGCAGGAACCTAATATTTTGTAATCATATGCAATTCTCAAAGAGTCTCCCACAGTTCACTCAGTCTTAAAAAGAGATGGTTTTCCACTTTTCTGGATGCCAAATCACTCAGGAGAGTGCATAATCCTCCATCTCCCTCACCTGCTCCTGACTGTAAGGCCTAGCTGCCCTGAATGAACTAACATGGCAGTTTCTTCAAATGTAGATGAACTCTTCCTTATACTAGCTTTCCATTTTTTCTTTAATTTGCTGCAAATTGTGTTTTAGCCCTCTTTTAAATTTAGTATTACCATGTGGAGTGGAGGGCAGAAGCCATTATGTGTAAGGCTGTGCGTATTGGAGCAAGAATTTGTCAAGTTGTGAAGTCATTTTGCTCATTTTAACTTTATGTGGCTTACAGGTATCAACCTCAGGTCATTAGACATGAGCAATAAGCACTCCTCTACCCACTGAATGATCCAGTTGGCCCCTCAGGTGTATTATAAGAAAAATATATTGGTGTTGTAATTTAGTACTTGCGCAAACGTGTGTATATTTGTGTGTGTATGAGTTCTGTGTGTATATATATGTGTATGCACCAATAGTAAGAAAAGGCATGCAATAACCCTTAGTGAACATGTATTCTTACTCTACTAACCTGTTGCCTCAAATGACAGATGTAATCATTAATTTTTTAATGCCATGGTTATTCTGGCATTTGTCTCTAAAAAGTCCATTGTAAATGCAAGGCACAGGCTTGCACCTATAAAAGTGAATTCAGAACTTTTCAAACATACTCCAAAACTACACCGTCTATTTATACATGGATGCAAAGCAATAAGTGCCCAGAAGTACAAAGTGGTTGCCGCACACCTGAACATTACTCTGTGATAGGATGAAGAATTCACTACCTCAGCAGATTATCATTTCGTGGTGTGGATGATTTCTTATAATAGCATTCATTTGTCTTATGTGGCTCTGTGCAGATTCAAATAAGCAACCAAACTCTTCTATGCAATGGTATTTTGTATCTGAGCTGATTATTTTCCTGTCAACACAAGCTTGGCTCATGTGGGAAGAAGTGACTTCAACTGAGAACAAGACTCCATCCTATTTGCTTGTGGACAAGTATGAGGAATATTTTCTTGATTAAGTATTGATGTGGAAGCCAAACACACTGTGCTATTACTTTGTCAGGTGGTCCTTTACTGTCTAAAAGACCAAGGTAAGCAAGTCATGATTAGCAAGATAGTAAGGATCATTCCTTCTTGGCCTCTACTTCAGTTCTTGTATCCAAGTTGCTGCCTTGAATTTCTCCTTGAACTTTACTTAGGAATGGACTGTGACATGAGTATTTGAAGATGAAATAAAGCTTTTTTTGGTCTCCCTTGGCCATGTGGTATTTATCATAGAATATAAAACCAAATTAAGATACTATGTATCCTCAGGGTCTCTATATGTATGAGGGCATGCATTAGGGAGAGGATCAAGAAATAATATTATATTTTCCTTTATAATATTAAATTGTAGTGAGAAGTAAGTTTCAAGAAATATATCAGTTGCAGAGCACTGGTGGTACATACCTTTAATCTCAGCTCTTGGAAGCAGAAGCATGGATATCTCTGTGTCTTTGAGGCTGGCCAATCTGGTCTACAAATCTAGAGAGCAAATTCCAGTACAGCTAGAAAGAAGAAGGAGAAGAAGAGGATGGAGCAGAAGAAGAAGAAGAAGGAAGAGGAGGAGGAGGAGGTCTTAGTTAGGGATTTTATTACTGTGAAGAGACACCATGACCATAGCAACTCTTATAAAGGTAAACATTTAATTGAGGGTGGCTTATAGTTTCAGTTCAGTCCATTATCCTCATAGAAGAGCATGGCAGCAAGCAGGCAGAGATGGTGTTAGAAATGGAGCTGAGAGAGCTACATTTTCATTCACATGCAACAGAAAGTGAACTGCATGCCACACTGAGCATAGCAGCAGTGACAAACTTTCTCCAACAAGGCCACACCCACTCCTACAATGTCATGCCTCCTATTATTACCATTCCCTTTAGGGGCTATTTTCTTTCAAACCACCACATTCTACTCCCTGCCCCCTCAAAGACTTGTAGCTATATCTTAATGTAAAAATGCACTCACTCCAAATGCAAAAGTGCCCATAATCTGTAAAAATCTTAAACTTATTTTATAGTCAAAATTTTCTCTTAAATTCATGCCATTTCTTAACCACAATCCCTTGTGAAAGCAAAGTCAAAAAGCAGATCACATACTTCCAACATATAATCGCAAAGGACACCACACCGAAACAATGGGAAAGGGAGCATAGTGAGGAAATACTGGACCAAAGCCATTCTTAAAATAATCTAGGCAAACTCCAAATCTACTTCTCCGTATCTGATATCAAAATGCTCTTCACCCCTCCAACTCCTTTCAGCTTTGGTTACTGCCACACACTTCTCCCTCTTGGCCTGGCTCCCCTCCCCTTTAGCAGCTCTCCTTGGCAGGGATCCTTCAGCTCTGACGTCACCAACATCTTGGAGTCTCCAAGGCAATTCAGGCTTCAACCTCACAGCTTCATGAAGAGCCTCTCTTAGCCTCCATTCCCAGTCGCCCATGACACATGCCTAGCATAGGGGCTGTCCTTAGTCATGGAGGAAAATTTTATAACCCCTTTCATATATCCTTGACTCTAAATACAGAACCACATGGCCAAAGTTGCCAAGTTCTGCTGCTGGCTGGGACTGGAACATGGCTTTCTCATTCAATTATACCTTCACCTGCTTCCTGCTTTCAACGGTTTCCTTTAATAACTAAGCTTAGTTATTTCGGAACTTTGTCTGTAGACCAGACTGACCTCAAACTCAGAGATCTATATACCTCTGCTCCTGGAGTGCTGGGATTATAGGTGAACATCACAACACCTAAATCTAAATTTTCTTTAATTCCTTTCCACAAGTTTGAGTTTTTCCTGGGTAGGATCTTGCCCTGAGGTCACCATAACTTTTACTTCATTTCTTAATCTGTTTATCACCTAGAACATAGGAAAAGGAGAAGAAGAAGAGGAAGAATAAGGAAAGGAGGGGGACCAGGAAAACGGAGAGAAAAACCAGGAGGAAGAAGAAGGAAAAGAAGAGGGAAAGAAGAAAACAAGCAAGCAAGCAAGGAAACATAAAAGAAAGAAAGAAAGTTAGAAACAGAAGGAAACATCAATGCAGCCATGAAAATCAGGTATTGCATGTTTATGAGTAACAAAAGAATAATTTCAAATGTGGGTCTTGAAAATAGTCAGTACTGACAGCATTGGGCCATTTCACACATTAGCTATTCTTACTCCCAGATGGACCCAAATTACCCTCTGATCTTACTAATAAAGGAACGTGGTACACAGGTGTAATACACACGTTGCTGAGTACACAGGAGCCAGACAAGCTCACTAAAGATATTTCAAAGTCAGGAAGTGGAAGTGAAGGCTGTAGCTGAGGGATAGAATATTCACCAGGAATATTCAATATCTTGAGTTTAATCTCCAGCACAATAAAAAGATTAGAATCAAGAGAAAAACTAATTGTTATGAAAGAAAAGGAAATATACTAACCAAAGAAGTAAATACCTATCCTGTAAAAAACAGGGGCACTAAGCATATAAGACACAGATTATTTTCCATTTGCAGGGGTGAAATTGAATATGTGATTTGTGGGGAAAATACCCCCAATTCTCTCCCTATCAGCAATATCCTACTAACCTGCCCTTAATAACTAGTAACCCTGGCTCAGGGTCCCTGAAATTCTTCTGTGGCCCCAGTGTGCTTTCCTTGGGATCCAAGAACAGACACAAATATGTGATATGTAGTCGGAGAAGTGTTCAATTGAGGAAACAGAGTGGTGTGGCTATGAGCTCAGAATCATACCAATATTGGCCACACCCATGTCCTCTACCCCACAGAGTCTCTTTTCCATCAGCTCTCCTGGCTACCATGCCGGCTTCCCAGAAAAGCACCATTAGTGAGGTGAGATGCTGTACTAATATCACCTATTAAATGAAATAATGATTCTGAGATCCTAGCAACCTCAGCCAGATGAAAGCAAGCAGCCCCAGAGAGAGACAGCATTTGACTCAGCACAGTTCCTTAATCCAAAGTTCCTGCTATCTCCCTGTGTGCAAGGCATGGGGAGAGTTATAATGTGTCCCTTTGCCTAAGAAAGTAAGCAGGTGTTGAAAGTAAGCAGAGCACAGCAACATAGAGAATTCTGTTTTTTAAAAGGAAGCTTATGATCAAAGAGGAATGGGAGAGAACAAAGGGACAAAGAAGAGACAAAATGGATTTAAAAAAAAAAAAAACACTTTTGTTCCTCAGTCTGAGAAAGAGACAAAAATCAGGCAATACATAGCAAGCCTTCATTAAGGGAATCACACACCTTTTACTTTCTTGGTAGGTGACAACCACAGGGATGGTATTCAGTTGGCCTGATTTTACGGCCAATTGGAAGCATGGCACTAAATGTGATATATTTTAATTGTATTGCAGTTGAATTATTTAATTTGAAATTTAGCTGGTGACACAGGCTGTGGAGCAGGAGTAAGAATAATGAAATTATTTCATTGAAAAACGTTTTAATTTTTAATTATAAGGAGGGGCACTTTTAAGGAGCAAGGCAATTTGCCCAGGAGAGCTACATATCATAGCCTCCTAGGGAAAAGCACTCCATGGTGTTTTAGGCTGGTGTCCCCTTTTCTGTTTGTACTGCAAAAAGATAGGAATCAGAAACACCAACTGTATACCTTCAACAATCACCTTAACAATCATAACTTTTGTCTGTGTGGAGGACAGTTCCATTGTTTTCCATTGTTTTTATCCATTGTTAACAGATGCCAAATGATAACCTTAAACTCAACATTTCCTAGAACTAGAAAAGAGATTTGGACCTAGAAAGAGGGACTCAGGGATCTAGTTTCATTGCTACTATATAACCTGTTTACCACCATGGACAAGTTGCTTTATCTCCTTATAATAAATTATTTAATGCTACCATTCAGATGATTTAATGATTCATTCCAGTATAAAAATTTGTTTTTATGCTTTTAATCCTAAATCAGATTCTCCTGTCTACTATGTTTTTCTCTACATCTAAGACTTTTTGGAAAGAATTTCAAAAATAATTATAAAGCACTTTTCTGCTAATTTATAAGTTCATGGTTCATTATTGAGCAATATTCTGCTCTGGTCCTTTAGAATGGCTCAGAGACTTGTATACCTGTATTTTAATTGCTTTGTATAAGTCATGTTACCTTATACTAGGGAGTATAATATTATCTTATAATACTATATACCAAGGTTTGTTGTGAGATTTAAGTAAAACCATCTATGTAGAGTCAGTTTAAAGTGATGTTACAAAGTGAAGATGCAATAGATGTTAGTGTCGTCTTCACCTACATCTTTATTTTATCACTGTTACTATAATCACTATCGCCATTGTCATTTTCCTCACCATCTCTATCACCACGTTCATCATCACTATATGTTAGACTGCCTCTCAGACTTTAACAATATAGCATCTATTGTAAAAGGAAAATTAGTATTTTAAAAAGAGTGAGAGATAGATCTATAAGTAATGTTCTGTAGGTAAAACTGAAGAAGAAAAGCAGAAATTAATGCCTACGGATGTGATATGACTTTTGCAAGAACATCAGTGTCTATCTGTAGTGCTGACTCCAGATACCTACTGTTATCAGTGCCATAAAAAATTTTACAATAAGGTATTTCAAAAAATTGCATAAAATTCTCAACATATATCTACCCTATATACATAATCCATTTTTTTTATTTTCTCACATAAAGCACGAACCAATCCCACACCAGTTTGGAATTATTATTAAAAGGGTTATTTATTTGAGGGGAAAAAACTTACAGAACACCATCCTAGACAATAGCCCTCTACCAGAAAAGAGGTCTGAAGCAAAAGAGAGCAAGAGGAGGGCTGCCACTGCTTTTTAAAGAGAAAGAGACCACACCCAGTGGGCTGGTATCTCAAAGGCTATTGGCTGAAGGAGCTCCCATAGCACCTCCCCCTTTTGTTTAAGAGAGTTCTAAACCTACTACAAAATTATATACAAAAAGAACAAATATCCTATTCTAACTAGCTTGAGTCTTGTATAATAAATAACTTGGCCAAGTCATGAGAGAAAAGTAACTACATTTATCTAGTCTTCAACCCCATCGAAGATCCAAGAAGGGAAATAATGTTACCTGAGTAATTAGGAAGTGCAATCAAATAACTTCCAAAACATTCAACAAATCACAGAGACAACTGGCTACCTGGGCAATCATCCAAAGTCACGTTTGCAGCATTGAAGCAGCCAACTTTGGGTAAGGCCTAGAATAACTGACAGATTATTTTAAAGGCAAAAAATTTTCCAAAAGCGTCTTACCCTGTCTTGGCAAGATTTGACAGTTCTGCCTGTCCATTTCCGGATACTATGTATTTTGTCAGTAGTTGAGGTATGGGCAGTTTATTGGCCAGAGGCCGGTTTTGCCAAGAAGAAAACAAGTTCCAAGTGGAGTGTCTTTGGTGCTCAACAATCTCTCGAGAATAGATCGGTGTTGTCAGGAGTGACTATCTCGCAACCACAGAACTCTAAGTTAGATTAAATGCCATTTTTTACAGCTCTTTGAAGAGGTTGAAGATTGTCTATTTATATAGAATATATTCTCTATGTATCTAAAAAACCTGATTAGTCTAGCTATAAATATAACAAACATAGATGACTATTAATCTATAATTCTTAATACCTATCTAACTTAAAGACTAAGACAATAAACAACTGTGCAATAAATGAGGACAATGACCTCCAAATGTAAATAATATACAAGTATACACTGCAATATGGTAAATATATATGTATATGTATATCAATACATAATCAATATATAAATTTCTTAATCAGAGGTAGAAATGTACACTGCAATATGGTAAATATATCAATACATAAAAATGTTTTAAACAGAGGTAGAAGTATGCATGCATACAATATTCAATATAATTTAACTTTTTATCCCATGTAATTATCTATAAACAATAACTCACAAATACCAATCTATTATCCCATCATCCAATTTTCCCTTTTTTTTCCCAAAAAGATCCCTGAGCTTATAAAATTCCTCCCCCAACCTTCAACCATATACCAACTATAATCAACCCCTAAATGATGTCCCTAACTCTGAGGACAAATTGTGCTGGGAGAGGGGATGTCATCCTCTAGACTTTCAGCTGTCGTGGGGGTGATGTTCTTTCTAGGGAATCCTGTGAAAGTAAAATGATGATTAAATTTCAAGATCAATGTCTGGTAAAATTGCAAATAGTCTCTGAGTATTTTGTGGAGATCTGGCCAGAATGTGTAAAAGATGTGCACCATTTCTGCTAAACTTGGAACCATCTTGTACAGCTGGTATTTAAAACAGGTATTGTAGTAGCGCTATCAGTATCATGACGTCATATCAACCAGGTGGAGTTGTTGTTGGGGGATGGAGGGGTGGCCCAAATGTTAGATGCCAGATAAAGCACAAATCAATCCCACACCAGTTTTGAATTATTATTAAAAGGGTTATTTATTTAAGGGAAAAATACTTAGAGAACACCGTCCTAGACAGCAGCCAGGAAAGGAGTCCTAAGCAAGAGAGAGAAAGAGGAGGGCTGCCGCTGCTTTTTAAAGAGAAAGAGACCACACCCCAGTGGGCTAGTATCTCAAAGTCTATTAGCTGAAGGAGCAAAAGGAGCTCCCACAGCACTCACAGGTCAAGAATCTGTAATGAATATGACTGCTGTTTCCTATTCACAACTCCACCTTGAATATAGAAGAGGGAGACATGTATATTTATTTGTGTATGCATGTATTAGAGCCCAAATGTTCAAAAAAGGATGCATTGATAATATGTGTAGGTATATAAAAATACACATTTAATATTGAGCCATGCATTACATTCTAAGCACATGAGCATACACATGCCACGTGCACATCCATATGTGGCCATGCATATATTTATACTCAGGCAGGAGTGTGTCCAAACACATCCGCACTGACACATATGCACAGAGGGTATTTTGACAACACTGTGAACAGCTCCAGCAAAAGAGGATGCCAGTTTCTGTAATAGAGTCCAACAATTGTCATGAAACTTCAGGAGCTTCTGGGATTCCAGCTGTACCAGGGCTTTAACTCTTAATCTTCTAAAGTCAATTGAAACAATGCTTTAAAGCATGCTTGGTATATTGTCTGAATACTCTATAGGGCACAGTCGCTGTTGAATCAGAAAATGCAACAAGGAAAACTAAACTTGGCAATGGTTCTTAATCATCAGGCACATAGAAATGTATTAGAAATGCCAGCCATTGGTACTCTGAGGTTAGCACTTAGTCAGGGTGGAACAGAGGTTTGCATTTATCAGGACCCAGTAGTAAGTTATATACTGCTGATTCATGGGATGTCTCCTGATGAACACTGAATCAGAAGTCATCAAATCTTTCTCATTTTGCAAAATAAGTGTAAGACTATCCAATGGTATGTTCTTGTTAATGGCGTATATGTGTCCCTTTACCTTCTAATAGGACTCTCTATATCTCCTTTTCCCATACAACCTCTTTCCCTGTAGCTTATCTTCAGTATTTGTTTATACAAATTTGGAGAAAACAAACAAATAATGGCTGGGGAGGTGGCTTAGTGAGAATTGAAGCCTAGGAAATGCCAGGCAGGGCTGTTCCTGCCTGCTACACTAGCACTCTTGGATGGAGATGGGTAGATTCCAAGAGCTTCCTGGCCAGCCCTGCTGAGCCAAAAGAACAAGCAACCAGGTTAGTGAGAGATCCTGCTCAAGGTACTAAAATAGAGAGAGAAAGAAGTCATCAAAGTGCTAAGCACATGAATATCTGTATGTGGAGCATGTGGGCATCCATGCCATCCTGAACATTTACTTATGTGCTTATCACACATGAACACACACACAGATTCATTCATTAATTAATAAGAAAGAAATAAGCAGCAATAAAATATACAGAAGAATATTTCTGCTTAAAGGCAAGTGGCGGAGTTGGGAAGAGTGTTTTCAAGTTTGTTGTTATATGACGATCTTATTTTATGATAGGTGTTGTATTATATGATAGCTATTGTGCTGTGCTGGCACTGTCTGTCAGTTGAGGCTGTGTTTCAATGCACATAGAAGAAGCTCTTATTAGAATATCTATTAGATCACTTATTAATTTCTGTGAAATAAAGTTATACTGTTAGGGTAAATTTTAACCATACAGTGTCAAGATTAATGTCTGCCTATGTCTTAATAATTATTTTTTCTTAATATTTGATAAATTATCATCATAAGATGGTTGCTGCATCACTGGTCATTGTATTCAAGGTGAAAATCAGAAGAAAATATAGTTAGCTTCATTTGTTCCTTTTATTGAGAATAGAAACTTAGGAAGTTTAGAAGGCTACAGCTTATATATTGGTTAAGAGCATTATCTAGATATTTCCTTCCTGAAATAATAATGTCAGAAATATAGAGATTTGTAAGGTTGGAATAATTTTATGTGTTTTCTGTCTTCACATCTAAACCAAAATGAGGAAAGGAAGGAGTAGTCCATATAATATGTAGAAAGAAGAGCAGAGATTTCTCTGTGTGCTTTGTAAGTGATGGTAGGAGAGAGAGCTTTCTTTAAAGCAGGCAATATTCAAGAGTTCTTTATATGTCAAGAACTGAAGTCAGTTTTGTAATAAAGAAGTAGATTTATAGATGGTTACACTTCCTATTTTTAATCAGTTAAATCTTCATGAGAACAATGCTTCAGATCAACAGTCTGTGATATAGACAATATGTTATATTTGATACATGCCATTGTCCTATCTTTAAATGGTATATTTGAACTCTGTACATCTTAGGAGAAGTCCTAACTCAAAGATTTTAGAAAGAACAAAACTTGAGCCTCCTCACCAGATGCTTCCTAAACCAGGTGCTTTGGCCCTCTTTGTTTCTATAGCAACCTTCCTTCAATTACAATGAATCAATCCAGTTACTTCTATTCTCTGGCCCTTTGCATGTACCATTTTCTTTTTAACATTCTTCTTTTATAAATTCTTTATAATCTCTAACTCAATTCATATTTGGTATTTAGCCTACCTGGACCAGATCCACTCTTGTCACCTCACAATATGTGGAACACCAGTCATATCTTATTGATATGTAAATTTATGGCTTTCTCATTCTATACTTGTAAGTAACCATGAGGGAATGATCTAGGTGTACCTACATTTTATCTTCACCCCCCCAATTGAAAAGTAGGAATTGAATTACAATAATGACTTGAATGAAAAAAAAATAATGTTGCAGACCTTCCTAGAATACCCAGCTTCATGAAAGACACAGCATGTAGTCTCTGAACTCCAGTTTTCACATTTTGTATTAGAATAAACAAGATGGGTCTTCACAGGCATACTTTTCAATGAGACCCTCTCTTAGGTCCTCCCTCTGCCTCCGTCTTTTCTATGTGAACTTAGCTAGCTTGTTATCTCTCAACACCCTCAAGACACTCTTAAAAACACATACAGATCATGTGCAGGGTCAGATCCAGAACTGAGGCATAAGTAAGTTTTTGAACCCCAAGAGGAACATGAGAACCAGTGGGTGAGAGCTGGAGGATTTTGCCGAGTTATGGGTTTTGCAGGTGATCTCAGCAGGTGCCCCCCTGAGCCGTTCTTGAAGGGACTCAGCATGTTGCCTAGACTCATTTATAAAGGAAATGGACTCCTTATAATGAACACCATTAATTCACCACTCCAGACTCCACCATTTGAACAGCAAGTATTAAGAGATTCAGTTGTCATTTCTCAACTGCATTCTGTTATTTTGCCTGTTGGAAATGACCAGCCAACACAACAGTGTGCAGACAATGGCATGACTACTAATTAGCATATATATTGTTTGTCCTGCTGTAAATTTATGGCAAACAGCAATATTTTACACTCCAGTAAAGTTAATAAATGAAGCTTTGGGCTATAAAAATTTCATGTTCCTTTGTGCAAAGGTCAATTATAAATAGTTAAGCACATATTCATTCAAAAGCTTGAGGCCTCACAGCCAGGAGAATGAAATATATTCTGGTCAATTTAGAGTCTGGCTGGACTTGCTTTTTATTTTATAGTCTCAATGACATCCCTCTTCTCTTGTCTACACAGTCTAGGATACTGGAGAACTCCTCTGCCTGGAGAGACTAAATGAAATGAATATGTAAACATTCCGAGTCCTGTGGCTTGACATCCAGAATGCCTTCAATATAGGTCAGTTTTATGTAAAAGGGACAACCCTTTGGAAGAAGCAGAAGCAGATATTTAGAGTGACAGAGAAGCCTTTATGTCTGTTCAAAGCATTTCAGATTAGAGTACAAGGCACTATCTCTCATCCTAATTTAGTTCATAAGAAAGTGCCTTTGCACCATCATCTATAGGTGTTATTTGTTCTATTCCGGGAAAGGAGAGAAATTTGTCACTTCATTGTTCCAATTACCTATTGCTGAATAACAAAATGTCCCAAATGCAGATTGGTTTAAGTTGTATTTAAGGTGTGATCAACCCATACCAAGTAGAGTTGGAGAATCTGTAGCAAGATAGGTCATGGGACCTGTGGGAGAACCTATTACTATTTTTCTGCTAAAAGGATATAGTAGTAAACAGATTCCTAATGACTTATCATTATACCCATAGATTCATGCACTGCTCAACCCCCTTTAGAGAACTTTTATTACAATAGATGGCAATTGACCCAGAGATCCATCAATGGACTAGATGTAGAAAATAAGACCCTGAAGATATATAATGTTCAGCCCTAAATTTGCATGTATACCATACAGTCATTCTCAAGGCTCATGGATCATTGTAGAACTTGGGGAGAAGAGATTGTAAGAACCATAGGCTGACTGTAAGGCAATAGTGTTTTCTGTACATAGCAGTACAGCAGTTAAGAGAACATGCATAAGACCTTATCAGGTTTAGGACACAAAATTTTAACATGAAAAGTGGAGGTAGACAAGTAGTTCCATCCCTGGATAAGGAACAGTGGATAGTTGTGGGAGACAGAGTGTTAGTTTTCTTTCTTTTATTTCTTTTTACTTTTCTCTTTTTGAGATTACAATTTAATTACATTTTTCTCTTCCCTTTCCTCCCTCCAAACCCTCCAGTATAACTTCTGTGCTCTCCTTCAAATTCATAGTCTCCCTTTTCACTATTTTTTCTTGCATGTATATATGTATATATTATACATATATGTGTGTAATTGTATATTAGAGATTTATTTCTAAATATAAACTGTTCAGTCTATATAACGTTGCTAGTATGTATGGTTTCCAGACTGACTGTTTGGTACAGGAAAACCAACTTGTGTGCTCTCAGGAGAAGAGTGCCTCTTCTGCTCTGAGCATTTCTCAGTTTCCTATAGGTCTTAATGTACTTTTGAGGACTCAGGTGCTTTTCCCAGTCCCCTTTGTCAGACCCATTTGTCTCATTTATGTTCAACTCGCATATGGCAGTAATTTGGTTTAACATCATGGGTATAACTTCGTGAGGTACTAGAAGACAATCTCATAACAAACTCCCTCATCTTCTGCCTCTTAAAAATCCTTCTGCCTCTCCTTATTCAATGTTTTCTGAGCCTGAGGTGGAGGCGTGTTTCGTGGCACTATGCTCAACATGTTTGCTTTTGATAGGTTGTGATTTTCTGTAGCAGCCTTCATTAGATGCAAAGAAAAGTTTCCTTAATGAGTGGTGAAGACTAAACTTATCTGTGGATATAAGGGCAAATGTTTATAGATTATTAATAGAGATTATGATGGTTCAGTCCATTAGAGGTTTATATTCTTCTCCAGGAACTATGATTTTAATAGCAATGAGTAGTTGGCTAAGTTTTTAACACCAGGTATGGTCTTCTTCCTGTTGAGCAGGTCTTAAATCCAATTCAAAAATTGTTGGTTACAGTCAAGTCATTTGTGCCACAACTACAACATTAGAGTAGTGCCATGCTGGTTATTGATGTGCTTCCTAGGCTTCATAGCTATGTAACACTTTTGGTTGCCTCCCTCTTTGCATAGTACCTCTGGTATCATGAAAACCAGTTCACAGGGAGAGGTCATTCAGCTATTGACCATTGATAGCTGCTGGGGGAAGAAGAGTCAATTTTTTGAATAGTAAAGCCTTTCATGACTTGACTACACACCAGTGGAAGGCCATATATCCAATAATATATGGACATCACAAAAGGCACTTGCTGGCTTTCAAAAAATAAGAAAAACAAAAGACAAAATTTTGAATGGGTAGTCAATTAGGGAAGAATAGTTCTGGGAGAAGAGAAGATAAGCAGGAAGTATCAAAATGCACTGTATGAAATTCTCAAAGACCTAATAAAAAAAGGGGGAAAGGTGCAATCACTGCTTCACATTATATGATTTGCACTGGGAGCTGGGCTTGTCAGGAAACAGGGCAGGCTCAGTGGTAAATCCTCCTGTTCTCTGCTGTGTTGACAACAGTCACTCAGTAGTATAGACATGGTAGTTTGGTTCTTACAGAAAGTCCAAGACATCTTTGCTCAATTCCCAGTGGCTTGCGGATATGGGTATCATGCTGAAACTACAGATTATAAGACATATTGCACCATTTACAGCATGGCATTTTTTAGGGAAAACAGTCCTTTATATCAGCTCTGGGTGCCTAGGGAAAGTAGCTGCTATCTTCCCATAGCACCTGGAGCCTGGTCCTGATGTGGCATCATTTAGACCATGTTTATTATACAAAGCATTCACAGATGGTTCCTCAATTCAAGAGGACGTAGGTCCACAAGGACACAACTTTTTGAAATGACATTTCACCTCCCTTGCCAACTATTTCAGACTGAAAGATCAAAAACATATACACAGACATCGAGTGAGAAAAGACTGGATAACTCACTAGCCAGAGAGTTAAGTGAATTCTCTGCTGTTGTAACAAGATTTCTTATACTCTTTCACTTATTGTCTCATTTTCTCAATACTTATTGAGTGCTTACTTCACAGCGGGATCCTTGCCAGGCTACAGAATAGAGTGATAAACTAAATAGCACCTATATATTTCAGTGTATGAGGATTAGTCTACATAACAATGAAAGAAATGCATAACCTCTGGTCCTGGTGTGTAGTAGGAAAATGAAAAACAAAGACCCAGCAAGTAAAAATCAGGAAGCTGATGCAATATCACAGGTGAGAGATGTAGATAAAACTGGGCCTAGGTCGAGAGAGCTCTAGACTGTGGATATGCCATGCAGGGTAAGCCTACAGGTTATATCTATTCTGAAGATGGCCTTACAGCACAATTACATTTCTTTTCCTGGATGCAATGTGCTAATTCTGTTTTTGTATTCTCTCCAGGGTGTTGTCTCATGTCTCCTGCATACAAGGAACAGCATGGAGTACCTGGCCTAATAGAAAATCATATATGATATGAAGAAATTGAAAATCCAAACCTGGAAGAACAATGGTGAGGAGTTGGTGAGAACAGCTGATGCCTGTGGCAGTGAATAGAAATTAGCCATTCAGATTATGTTGATAACCAGGAGGTAAAAAGGAAAACCACACATGTACCAAAAACATTCAAAGCTTTAGAATAAGAAACTACAAATAAATAGTATCATATTGTATAAAATTAGATTATAATTAATTCTGCACAGAATATTGAAAAGAAATCTGTAACACTCAAGCACTTACTTAAGTTGTTGGATTATATGTGTATTAAATTTTTTACATTTTTTAATTGTTTTCACTTCATTTATTGCCTTTATTTCATTATATTTTGTTATTTAAATGTTTATCCTTTAACGGATACATAAGATATAAGTATTAATCATATTTGGGGTAAAGGTGATTATTTGCCTGCATTTATACAGTGTGTGATGTTGAAATCATACTAAACATTTGTATCTCCTCCATCACTTATTGTTTAGTATTTATTTATGGTAAAAAGTTTTCCTAGTTTTTTTTCTACTTTTTGAACACTCTGTACACTTCCAATACCTTAGCTCATCTAACATGTATCAATACATCAAATATTGCTTTTCCATGGTCAGCACACGTTGACCCTCCCACTATCTCTGCATTCTCTCCACTTTCTCTAACCTCTGTTGAAAGAGAATCAATTTTCAAATAATTATCAGGTTACTTTTTAGAGAACAAAATTAAAATCTATAAGAATATTTTCTGTGAGTCTACCAAGACTATAAACTTCTGAGCCTCTAATTATGGACACTTCCATAAAGTTCACATGTCTCTGAAATTATAATAAGGCTTATCATGATATGTGTAATGACATCAAAAACCAAGGAATTTTGAAACTAACACTTGAAAAAGAGTATGACGCTTATTGACAAATATTAATTCTATCTGTATTTACACTGTATTAGAAAAAAATGAAGGAATAAAAGCTTGGCATAGTCAACCAAAAGAAGACGAAGCAGAGGGGATCTGGGGTGTGGTCAGACACAGGCCAAAAAATTGCTTTGCAGACCCTTCATTCTGCAAGGAAGACCTGGGTAAATACACATGCAGAAGGCATTGCTGGTATTAGGCCAGTAGCTAGGCAACTAAAAGATTTGTAAAGAAAGCACAGTATCATACAAAATGCAAAGAGACAAGGCAAGGATTAACATCCTTCTGAGGTAGGGGGAAATCATACAGAGATGCTGCAGGAGAACTGTGGCAGTGAGCAGATGATAAGGCCCAGGACATCTTCACTTAAATTATTTTGATCTTGATGTTTTCTTAGCCAGTCTGGGGACATTAATGTATTACTTACTTTTGCTTTGTTTGGCTTTGGTTCTTATAGCCTGAAAACAGTTCCTTTAGAATATTTGTTTAGATAGATAAAGTCTTTATCAATAATCTAGTAGGTGCCACCCATCACTATCACTTACTCTCTTTTATACCACTAAATAATAGTGCATATCATATAAGTACTTGGTTCAGCAAGAGATGAATAAAAATTTAAGAGAGGTGCCATAATTTAGTTAACCAGATCTCATATTTGTAGTTTTCAATCCTTATGGAGAACCCAGCCTGTATAGATTTATATGCATTTATTCCTTCCCACATCACCAATCAAATTAAGAATATGTAGAATTATTTCCTCCATCTGGGTTCACAGAGTCTTCAAAGGTGGCTGCTCATACTTGAGGTATAAGGGATGATTGCAAAAGGATTCACTGCCTTTAGTATTGAGTCAGTTGATTTTCCAGGTGGTGTTCTGATGTGACAAGTTCACATGCTTCTCGGCATTCAGTTTTCTAGGAAAACAGAAAAGGCAATTGCAGAAGTTAGAAAAATATTTTTGTGAGTTAAAAAACAATTAGACATCAAAATAAATCTCTATTTTGCCAAATAGGAAGCAGTGACTATCTAGAGCTCTTGTGAAAGGAAAATCTTGGGTTACTCAGACATGGGATATGAAGGGAAAACTGGGGAGAGACAGGGTCTTTAGGGAGAATAGTTAATAACTGGAAATCTCATAAGAAAGGCTGTGAGGTGACTCCGTTATGTGGAAGATTCTTATTAAGAGTTTAATGCTAAAGTTGACTGATGCTAACTCTTTCCATTACAATGGCTATGGAATTTATTTCCCCAAGATTCATATTCATTCTTTGACATTAAGAGAGTTAGCTGCAGGGAGAAAATTCTAGAAGGTGAAAGACCAGTTTGGGAGGGACTTAGCCTGCTACCAGGAACAAAAGGAATTTTTACAATGACCTGAAAGTAATGAGCATTTATTGCATGCCTACTGTGCTCCTGGCACTCAATACAATATTCACTGCTTCATTCAGAGGGATGGAGGGAGGGAGGGAGGGAGGGAGAGAGGATTAATATCAATGACAAATTCACCATTTGTTAACCATCTATTTTCTGCTGGCAACTGTGGAAAAGCACAGTGAATGTAGTTTCTTCGCAATTACCGTACCATCCCGATTGGACATTGAGAAGATGAGAAACTGTAAGCAAAACATTAATAAAGTGTTTAAGAAATAGAGCTAGAACAAATGAAGGATGCTGTTTGATTTTAGAATTTTACCTCTGACTACAAGTTAAGTCTTTTCACTGACAGCTATGGAAACAACAGCTTGGGCTCTAAGGAATTTATTCTATTTGGGAAAAAAAAAAAAAAACCTCATGCAATATCAAGTGTTTAGAGAACAACAAACCTCATTTTGACACCTGTTTCAGGTCCAGGGCTATGGGCAATTTAATTTGCCTCTGTGTGGTTCAGTTTCTCCACTGACCACAGAAACCATGGTAGAATCAAAATCACACAATTGACTCTTTAAGACACATTCTGGGACATGTCTGCAGTGTTTCTGATTTGAATTTGAAGGAGTAGTCTATTTTTCATTTTCCTCCTCACCTTTTCTCTTCCTTCTTCATATTTTTCTCTCTGCACATGTGTATGTACATATATGGAGGCTGGAGGGCAGTGTCACATGTCTTCCTCTGTTGCTTTTCACCTTATCTTTTATTATAATCTTTCCTATTGAACATGGAGCTTGCTGATACAGCAAGGCTGCCACGGTCCCAGGGATCCTTTCCTTCTTCCCAAGATCCGGAATTGCAAGCATGGGATACTGATCTTGCCTTTTTTGTGGTCACTTGCATAGCAAACATGTCAATGAAGCTATCTCCTAGCTCCTGGGTCAGTGATTCTGAAGATGCAGATTCAGGTAACACACCTGAAAAAATTGTACTGTGCTCTGTTTTAAACTGAAGCTCTGACTTTTCCTGGAATGAGAGAGGGTGTTAGTGTAGTACATGGAGCATTAGTTTAGGTCAGTTGTTCTGATCTTTCCTTCTTCATTTCCTCTCTGTGTGATCTTAGGCAAGCTATCTAATCCTTTAGAGCCTCAATATCTCATGAATAAAATGGAGCTATTACTCCCCTTCTCTATGTAGGGATTATAAGAAATGAGCTGTAGGGATTACTTGAAATGAGTTATGGAAAGCATCTGGCCAATTGCCTATCCAAAATAATCAACTGGTGTTGATTCTCAACAGTGGCAAATTATTAAGATTATTTCCATATAGGTCATACCTACTTCCCTTCATATATTCATTTTTATCCACTGAGTATGTCAAGCACTGTTACCTTTCTTGGCATTATTATCATTTCCTAAATTACTGAAATCCTTGTTTTAAAAAATAATATGCTTAAATTATATTGTACAACATAAAATTCTAAGCAACATGTTCTGTCTGTATTACTCCTACAGTGATTGTCTAGAAAAATATTTCCTATTATACTTTCAGCTCAGAAGTAATGACTTATCAAACCATCTTAAAGATGGTTCTAAATGATTTGGGATCTCATGCCTCTGTAACCTCCAAGAACCAGAATCCAGAAACAGAATGACCAAATTAAGGAATGGTTAATGCTTGATGACATCACAGGGATTTTCTCTTATACTGAGAAGTTCCATACTCTGCTTCTTAAAAAGAAATGCCTAGTGAATGATGGTGAACATATACTAACACCAGTCAAGCAACTCAATAGAATTACCAGTGGATTACAGATACTTTTTACATTATTTTAAATAAAACTTCCATTCTCCTAGTTCCTACTCCCTAAAAGGCTAAGCACAAAGGTCCTTGAATAGCATTTTCTTCCCTTTTATCTTTGTTCAAGTTGAAAATCAATGCCCTGGCTCACCTTGAATCTCAAGCCACATATTTTTAGCAGCAGAAAATCCTGACTTTACCAACATTGCTGAGCAAAAACAGATAATCCTATAGCATCTTCTAGCAAAGAAAGAAGGCAAAAGGTTTCAGGGAAAGAGTGCTTCTGGCCTGATGATTCACAGTCCTGAACTGTAAACAAGGAAGATATAAACTCATGACCCAGACCCAGGGAACATGGGCCAGGAGTTATAATTTTCTGACAGTATCCTTGATTCCAGGCTACTATTTCCTTTCATAACTGACATCAACATGGGAATGAGATGGAAGCAGTAAAACGGACTTGCAAGCATTATTGCAATTGTTATTAAAAATCCAAAGTCTTATGTCTGAAGGATTCTATGTACTGTGTACCAGGTATTACTATGGTTAACATGCTTCTGCAGTTACTCAAGGCTCTTCACTTTGTTGTTTGTTTTACTTTTGCTGACTCTCTACAAACAATAAAATGAAACAAGCAACTGAGAGGTTAATGAACTTGCTTAAGTATTCCCAGTGAGCAAGTGGTGGAATCCATCCAAATTTACACCTTTTGGTTCCAAGCCTGCAGACTTCATTCCTGTGTAGCCTTCTTTGCCTTCTATATAAAGATATCACATGAACCTTGCCACATCACTGCAAGAAAGATGAAGAATGTATGCTCTTCATTTAGATGACAAAGAATTAACGGTTTAGATTTAATAAACATTTATGGAGTAACTATGTCAAACCTCGTGCTATTTTCTTATATTAATTACACTAGACAGGCAAGGAAAAGCTGTTCTTAAAACACTAATTTGGTAGATGAAAAAGAAAAAAGTTTCTTAGCTCAGGTTAAGCTTGGAAGGACTGAGGAAACCACACTGGAGTACCTCTTGTTAAGATGCAGGAAGCTGAAGACCTTAGAGGACTTCTGAAGACGTTCAATGTAACACACATTTGTTTTTTAATCCTAGGTATACACTCAAGGTTATCAGAAAGGTCAAATGTTTGAAAGTATAAAAACAAAAGATGATCTATAGCATTGTTTCCCAATTCTATTGCCTTAGTTTGGGATATTCTTTGCCTCATAAACATATATGGTGAATTCTAACTGGCCCTTCTGAGGTCAGGTTAAGGTTGACCCATCCATGAGGTCATCTTTTCTTCTACCCCTCTCCTCTTGGAAAGTGCCTTTTCTTACCTACTCGCATATTTATGCACTTAAACTCTATCTGAGGTCCTTTGTGAGAAGACCTGAATTCCTTTCCAAAATAAGGAGAGCAAAACTTTGTTTTATTCAAATTATCTGAATGTTCATTAGCGCACATTGGCAACACTCTTTTTAAGTAATCTTATGAGTGACCTTTTTTAGATGCCTCCATCCTGTCCTCCTTAGATACAAGAAAATTATATCACTAATTCCAAAATCTTTATTGCAGTATTCTGAGCAGGACACAATGGCTGATACATGAGGCACAGTTTTAAAGAAGACAAGGAGAGACAGAAAGACAGAGACAGGGTTGCAGAGAGAGACAAAGGCATAGCGTGTGTGTGTGCATTTGTGTTTGTGAGAGAAAGAAAGAAAACAGAGAAACATACATAGTTTTTACTTAACATTTACCAAATCATCCAGCAAAAATCATATTTACAATGTGCTCTCAATTACACTGAGTGTTGAGATTTATCTTGAACAATATTTTCCCTATTATGAATGCATAGTATAATTACATTTGCTAAATCCTTGAATATAGTTGGTGAACACAACACTGGTGTATAGTTACAGGAATTAGAAATTGATACAAATGATCTTTTCTATTAAGACTGCAGCCCAGCTTGCAAGAATACCATATAGCTTCTGGTTTCCTGCTGGGACAGGGAAGTGTGGTTTGTGGAACAATTTGTAGAAATTATTAGGTTTACTTAGGTCTTCATCAGACCCTTTACCGATAACTGGACATTAACACTATGGGAAAAAGAGAATGGATGATATCTTATCTGCTGTTTACTGTATCTTCTGGATAAAGTTTCTTCCCTCAATTTTATTTCTTCTTTTTATTGATCCATTTCACACTAGCAGAGTGAAATTTCAAGGCCCCTTGGGACAAACTGGCTTCTCCTAGTTTAGTGAATATTCTCCATGAAGTCATGGACAGAATATGGTTATCTGAGGAAGAAAAAGTTTGAACTGAATTGCTTGGCTACACTGACAGAGGCAAGGCTTTCTGAGTGGATTCTACAAGAAGGACCTAGGATTGGTTCCATTGTCTGATACTAAGTTGAGCCTGAGAGTGGGACGGAATGACTCTGTCCCTAACATATTTATACTTAAGCAGCCCTTGCAGAAACCACTAAGTGAACAACATTGCAGAAAAGAATTATCTGAGGCATATAGATAGAACTTAAAGTTGATAGGGAGATAAATGAGAAGGCTAGGAGAAGGAAGAGTGTGGTGGTTGACAGTATAATCAAATAGAAGACTCTCAGAATCAGCAAATAGAAGACCCAAATGTGAGAAGAGCTGTCAGCTCTCACCAAGATATGTTGCAGTCACAAAGAACCTATAAATTGCAATATCTTTTAATCAATTGAAGCTTCTAATTTAAACATTAGGTTTGTTGTAATTTTGGCTTGTTCCAGCTACCACAACCACTGTTGATCACCATGCCAAAGGAAAACAGTCTTGAAGAGTCTCATGTTAGCAAATAAATGGTCTAAATTCATTTTTAAAAAATTCTGTAACTAAGCATATGCTCCCACTCCCCAGAAAGGAAGACCAAATTGCATCCTCTTATCAAAAAGCATTGACATATAACAAAAAGGGAGTCAAGAACACAAGATTCCCAAGGAGTAACTGTGCCAGAATAATGCTTTTGGGTGAACATGCCTCCCCTGCATTTTCTGAGTCTATATAATAGTATAAAGGACTTTTGAGTTAGATAATTCCCTGGTCCATGCTCTTAATTATCAGACATTTGACCAATGCCCTGAATAAGAAACACTTGCAAGCCCAAGTCCTTCTCCGCTGGCATTATTTGATACACTTATTCAGTAGTGTTTGTGGCCCAGACCACTCTCAGGTGGCTTAGGAGGTTCTTCTGTATTTGTATTGCTTTCATTGGATGAATAAAGAAAACTGCCTTGGCCTTTTGATAGGGCAGAATTCAGGTAGACAGAGTAGACAGAAGAGAATTCTGGGAGGAAGAAGGGAGTGAGAGAGAGAGCCACCACCATGAAATCACCAGAGTCAGACATGATGAATCTTTCCCGGTAAGCCACGATCTTGTGGTAAACCCAGATTAATAGAAATGGGTTAGTTTAAGATGGGACAGTTGGCCAAGAAGAGGCTAGATATAATGGGCCAGGCAGCATTTAAATGAATACAGTTTCTGTGTAATTATTTTGGGAGTTAAGCTAGCCGGATGGATAGAAGCCAGGTAGGACGTAACAAGGGGCCAGCAGTGCTCCTTTTATTACACTCAAATTTACATAGAACAATCTGCCTTCCACATCCATTCACTCCATGAAGGACCTATAACTAAACTACTTGTACTTTTCTTAACTCCTCTCAATGCATAAAATCTTTGAGTATAAAAACAAAAAACTCCATTGGTAATACAGCTTGTGCAGGTACCCAGATTTAGGAGACAAATGCTTAAACCTAAATCCTAGGCCCCATGCAAATGACAGCTGATTACATTGCCTGGGTTGTGGCCATGGCCACCTGTTGTGGTCACTGGTATAAGACACTGGGAAATACAAACACTCCATTATGTTAAGAATTTGGATTACATTTTATGAAGGGACATCATAGGACATTTGCTGTATGAATGAGTTCACTGACTCATCTGTTCATCGATCAAACAAAACAACTCTTACAATTTAGAAGTAAAATGTTCCACCCATGTTTGTGTGATTTGCAGACAAATTGATGGAACTAATAAAATCCATCATGAGTGAGGCAAGCCAGACTTAGAATGACAAACATTGTATGTACCCACACATAAGAGGATCTTAGATGTAAGGCAAAGGATAACCAGACTACAATCCACAACCCCAGAGAAGCTAGGTAACAAGGAAGACCCTAAAAGGGATACATGGATCACCTTGGGAAGGGAAATTAGATGAGATATCCTGGGCAAACTGGGGGTGGGGGGCAGTAAAGGAGATGGGATGGGGGATAAGAACATGAGATAACAGGATGGTCAAGGAGGGGAGGGATGGAGTGAAGAGCAATGAAAGAGGTATCTTGATAGAGGAACCCATTATGGGTTTAGTGAGAAACCTGGTGCTAGGGAAATTCTCAAGAATCTGCAATGATGATCCCAGCTAAGACTCTTAGAAATAGTGGAGAAATTGCCTGAACTGGCTTTCTTCTGTAATCAGATTGGTGAACACTCAAGCTATCATCATAGAACAGATCCAGAGATCCTCAAATAAACAACAGGCCAAGCTCCAGAAATCCAGTCAAAGAGAGGGAGAAGAGAATATATGAGCAAGGGAAATCAAGATCATGATGGGGAAATCGACAGAGAAGATGAACCAAACCCATGGAAACTCATGAACTCTAGACCAACAGCTATGGAGCCTTCATGGGTATGAACTAGGCACTCCATAAATGGGAGACAGTTGTGAAGCTTAATCTGAGAGGTCCCTGATTGTAGGAGCAGAATCTTTCCCTCATGCCTGAGCTAACTTGTTGGAGCCCATTCCCTATGGTAGGATGACACGCTCAGATTTAATGCACGGGCAAGGACCTAATTTAAAGTACCCTAATTTAATGTATCAGGCTTTGTTGACTGCCCTCATCCATTGGGAGAAAGGAATGGTGGGTGGGCTGTGGGGGGAGACACACAGGGGGTTGGGAAGAGGTGTAGGAGCAGGGGTAGTGCTTTTTTTTTAATGTTAAGCAGGCATTGCTAGGTCCAACTCCATAGTCCTTCCTGTTGGCTCTGCACAGTCCACGGTGGTTGAGGCATGTTCACTGCCTTTGAGAGCCATGCACATTGCCGAAGCTCCAGGTATGCAGCAGGTCTATGTCACCATTAAGCAATTCGTAACATGCTGCTCACAGACCCCATTTAAGTGTTCGGCCTCCAGAAAGAGCCAGAGCTGTTCCTGCAACTACCATGAACCAGGAAGCTGCTGTTTGAAACTGCATCGGTTTTTTTTTTTTTTTTTTGGTTTTTTTTTTTGCCACTAATGCTGAATCAGGAAGACTTCTCCTAAAGGAGCCAGGGCACCCCTGTTTACCACCAGCAAACAGAGCCCTTCTCCCCAAAAAAATGCAGCTAAACTTTGGGTTTTTTTGTGTGTTTCTAGAAACTTTTCAAGTTCTCTCAGATGGTACATAGGTTTATCTAGCACATGTTGGAGTTCCAATCTCCAGCATTTTGTTTCCTATTGTCAGTTATTGTGGGAGGTTGTGAATAGCAAGGAGCTAGAGATCAGGGCTTGAAGTTTATAGTCAGTGGAGCCTCCTGACTCATATCTTCTTCCTGATTGTGTGCAAATGAGCAAGTTCGCAGGGATGTACTGTGGATCTGCCTTCCTGCTTTCCTTCTCAGGAGCCAAATTTGGTCCATGGGTTGCTTTTGTTAGGAATTTGTTACAACAGTAAAATAAATATCTAATACATTATCATCTATCAATCTAGCTATCTACCTATCATTTATCAATCTAATCTATTATCTATCTATCTATATTTAGCAACTGTCTATATCTATCTCTATATCTATCCAGCTAATATTTTTCTTTTTAGCTATCAGTAAATAATCTATTTATTACTCATATTTTATGAAGGCCATGGGACATGAAACTCAAATACCATCTATCTTTGTTATCTTCTCTCTCCCTTTCTATAAACTACTATCAATAATCCCTATTTATTATCTATCTATAATTTATCATTTCTGTTAGTCAACATCTATCTACAAATTATCTGTCTTTCTATCATCTATCATAATTTATTTATCTGCCTTCCTAACAAACCCCCGCACAATGCATGCATGAACAGAGGACAAAATGATGTCAGTGCCTATTTACTCTGCACTACATAAGAACTGTGATAGGAGTGGGTGATGTAGGAACCAAGAAAAGAACTCATGACTAGCAAAATTGTACATTCTGCTCTACCAAGGTGCCTTCCTACCCACACCTATTTCTCCTAGACAAACACAAAATGTCACGATTACAGTGAACATTTATATAATGCTATAGCTGTGCTCTTAGCAAGCAGAAATAATCTTGAAATGAATTTTAACTACAAATAGAGCAAAGAAAGCATAAAATAAAGTTGAATTATCTGTTTTTTAAAAAGCATATTTCAGTCAAAAATTCACACCATGCATGTGTTTCCATGAAAGATAAAACCTAGAATACACAGGAAAAGAAGACCTGTTCTTTATTAATGATCTGAATCATGGATTTGCCTTTATTGTTCTGATAAACAAAAGATTTTACCTGACAACAAAGTAATGCTGATTAATTTTCCATTTTCTTTGCTGTTGTTTTTATTTTTGTTAGTTGTCATGTCTATTGACCTATTTTTTCACACTTTTAATTCTTTCCTGAGAATTCTGAACATATATTTGACTATTTATTTGTTTTTGATTTTATTCGATGATATCATTATTCTTTTTTTGTTTTCTGTGATGGGATATTCTTTTTCTTTAATTATTACTGTTACATGTGTATACATACATAAATATATAGGTACAATCTACTGAGTCCATTTGATTAAATTTTTCTCATATATATACAGTTGTTAACTAACTGTACATCGTCATCTAGAGATGGCCATTATGAGAATTTCCCTATCCATATTGGCAAGTCAACTGGTACTGTAATTGACCAGGTCTTCTTTAGGCAACTAAGATATCATGGTTGCAGATTCCCTCTCATATATATGTGGCACTATTCATAGCAGAATACCCAGTTCTCCAGTTTTTATAATATTTTCACACTCTCTTTTATAATGTTACCTGAGCATTATGTGTAGGAGTCATGCTATATGTATGTCACTTGGGGCTGGGCACCCCACAGTCAATTATTCTCTATGCTTTGACAAGTGTGGCTTTCTCTATGCTCTACTTCTACTGCTAAAAATCTGTTTTGATGAAACATGAGACCTATACTTATCTGAGGGTATAATTATAAGAACCTAGAATGCAATCCCCCAACACTCTTCACAGAAAAAACAAAGATAAATCCTAAAATTAAAAGGGAACCACAAAGACAAAGAATAGTCAAAGCAATTCTAAAGGGAAAAAGAAATAGAATTTACTGTTCCAATTTTGAAGCTATATTATAGAGCTATGGTAATCAAAACAACATGACAGTAACACCAAAAGGCAAATAGATAGTGAAACAAATTAGAAGTTCCAAACACAAGCACACAAAATTATAGCCATCTCATATTTGATAAAGTTGACAAAAATAAACACTGGAAATTAAACAGTATTTTCAACAAAAAGATTCTGGGAATAATGTATGACTATACACAGAAGAAGAAAATTAGACCTATATAGACCACTTTGGACTAAAATTAACTCGACTTGATCACGAACTTTAAAATAAAATCTGAAATAGTACTGGTAGAAGAAAACATAAGAAATACCATTCAAGATACAGGCTTGGGAAAGGACAGGACTTAATGAATAATAAGTCATTTGGCAAAGAATTAAGGTCAACACTTTACCAATGGGACCACATAAAAACTGAAAGAAATGAACAAAATCTCCTGTACAAGAGATGAAAATATCAGTTCAGTGAAGAGGAAGATCACAAAGTTGGAGCTATACTTTTCCCTACTATATAATCTCTAAAATTACAAAATCAAAGAGCAAAAAATGACATAATTAAAAAACAGGCAAAGCATCTTATCAGAGAATTCTCAAAAGAAGTAACAAAAATGGCCCTCTTGCTGTGCTGAGATCGGTGATCCAGAGGGGTGAGCGGGTACATGCCTGGTGGGAAGGTCCCCAAGAGAGAGTGCGGGCACCACCAGATCCTGCTGCAGGGGGCCTCTTTGTTCCACATGACCCTGTCCCCCCTACAAGTTCACCCATTCCTCTGCGGGGTCCCTGGCACACCAAGACTTTCTCATCCTGTGCTGAGATCGGCAATCCAGAGGGGTGAGTGTGTGCACACCTTGCCGGAAGGACCCAGGCTGCCCAGAGTACCATGACTGCAATCAAAAGAAGAGATGGGCAGGCGCCAATGCAATAACTCCTCCAACAACCGGAAAAGTGACATGATAACACCAGGATCCAGC
This sequence comes from Ondatra zibethicus, assembly GCA_004026605.1. Lineage (NCBI taxonomy): Eukaryota > Metazoa > Chordata > Mammalia > Rodentia > Cricetidae > Ondatra > Ondatra zibethicus. The sequence goes on along the minus strand of PVIU01011714.1, from coordinate 18,581 downwards.
AAATATGCAACAGGAAGACCTGAACAACGTAATCCAGAAGAAGTAGAAGAAATCAACATTTAATGTAACATTATGAAAGTGATAGAGACCATTAAAGAGGTTATAAAAATCTCCCTTAAAGAAATGGAGGAGAAGACTAGCAAAAAGTTAGGAGAAATGAATAAATCCCTCAAAGATACCCTAGAAAACCAAGAAAAAGCAATAAAACAGGTAATGGAAACAGGTAAATACTTGAAAACTGAAATGGAGGCAATGAAGAAAACACAAACCGAGGGAAGGCTGGAGATGGAAAATTTGGGTAAACGAGCAGGGACTACAGAGACAAGTATAACCAAAGGAATACAAGAGATAGAAGAAAGAATCTCAGACTCAAAGGTACGATCGAGAAAATAAACTCATTGATCAAAGAAAACAACAAATCAAACAAATTCTCATCACAAAACATCCAGAAAATCTGGGACACCATAAAAAGACCAAAACTAAGAATAATAGGGGTAGAAGAAGAAGAAGTACAGCTCAAAGGCCCAGAAAATATATTCAACAAAATTATAGAAGAAAACTTTCCCAACCTAAAGAAGGATATACCTATGAAGGTACAAGAAGCATACAGAACACTGAATAGACTGGATCAAAAAAAAATCCCCTTGCCATATAATAACCAAAACACAAAACATACAGAATAAAGAAAGAATACTAAGAGCTGCAAAGAAAAAAGTTCAAGTAGCATATAAAGGTAAACCTATCAGAATTACAGCTGACTTCCCTATGGAAACCATGAAAGCCAGAAGGTCTTGGAGAGATATGCTGCAAACACTAAGAGACCATGGGTGCAAGCCCAGACTACTATACCCAGCAAAGCTCTCATTCATCATCGATGGAGAAAACAAGATATTCCAGGATAAAAAACAAACTTAAGCAAAACATAGCCACAAACCCAGGCTTACAGAAAGTACTAGAAGGAAAATCACAACCAAAGGAAGCAAACAACACCCATAATAACACATTCATCTAACAACCCTCCATTGGCACAACTTAAAGAAGGGAAACACATAAACTCTACAACCCGCCCCCATGAAAAAAACACAGTTAATAACCACTGGTCAGTAATATCACTTAATATCAATGGACTCCATTCACCTATAAAAAGACACAGGTTAAGAGAATGGATACAAAAACAGGATCCAACATTCTGCTGTTTACAAGAAACACAGCTCATCAACAAGACAGACATTATCTCAGAGTAAAGGGTTGGGAAAAGGTTTTTCAATCAAAGGGCCCTAAGAAACAAGCAGGTGTGGCTATACTAATATCAAACAAAATCGACTTCAAACTAAAATCAATCAGAAGAGATGGAGATGGACATTTTATACACTTAACAGGAATAATCCATCAGGATGAAGTCTCAATCCTGAATATATATGCCCCTAATATAAAAGCACCCACATATGTGAAAGAAACATTACTAGAACTCAAAGCACACATCAAACCCCACACACTAATAGTGGAAGAGTTCAACACTCCTCTCTCACCAATGGACAGGTCAACCAGACAGAAACTTAACAGAGAAATAATAGAACTAACAGATGTAGTGAATCAAATGGACTTAATAGACATCTACAGAACATTCCACCCAAACAAGAAAGAATATACCTTCTTCTCAGCATCTCATGGAACCTTCTCGAAAATTGATCACATATTTGGTAACAAAGCAAACATCCACAGATACAGAAAAATTGGAGTAACCACCTGTGTCTTATCAGATCATCATGAAGTAAGTTAGAATTTAACAACAATTCCACCCCCAGAGAGCCTACACACTCATGGAAACTGAAAAGTAAACTACTGAACCACTCCTGTGTCAAGGAAGAAATAAAGAAAGAAATTAAAGTCTTTCTTGAATCCAACGAAAATAAAGACAAAACATATCCCAACCTATGGGACACTATGAAAGCAGTGCTAAGAGGAAAGTTCATAGTACTTAGTGCCCACATAAAGAAAACAGAGAAAGCACACATTAGTGAATTAACTGCACACCTGAAAGCTCTAGAAAAAAAGAAGCAGACTCACCTAGGAGGAATAGAAGACTGGAAATAATCCAACTGAGGGCTGAAATCAACAAAATAGAAACACAGAAAACAATCCAAAGATTCAATGAAACAAAGAGCTGGTTCCTTGAGAAAATCAACAAGATCGACAAACCCCTATCCAAACTAATCAAAAGGCAGAGAGAGAACACCCAATTTAACAAGATCAGAAATGAAAAGGGGGACATAACAACAGACACTGAGGAAATTCAGAGAATCATTAGGTCTTACTATGAAAGCCTGTATGCCACAAAATTGGAAAATGTAAAAGAAATGGACAGTTTTTGAGATAAATACCATATACTGAAATTAAATCAAGCCCAGGTGAACAATTTAAATAGACATATGAGTGGCGAGGACATAGAAGCTGTCATCAAAAACCTCCCAATCAAAAAAAAAAAAAAAAGCCCAGGACCAGATGGTTTTTTATGCAGAATTCTACCAGAACTTCTAAGAAAAGCTAATACCTATACTCCTTAAGGTGTTTCACATAATAGAAACTGAAGGGTCATTTCCAAACTTTTTATGAAGCTAAAGTTACACTGACACCAAAACAACACAAAGACACAGCCAAAAAAGAGAATTACAGACCAATCTCACTCATGAACATTGATGCAAAAATTCTCAATAAAATACTGGCAAACCGAATCCAAGAACACATCAAAAAAATCATCCATTATGATCAAGTAGGCTTCATCCCAGAGATGCAGGGCTGGTTCAACATATGAAAATCTATCAGTGTAATCCATCATAGAAATAAAGTGAAAGAAAAAAAACATGTGATCATTTCCTTAGATGCTGAGAAAGCATTTGACAAAATTCAACACCCCTTTATGAGAAAGGTCGTGGAGAGATTAGGGATACAAGATTCATATCTGAATATAATAAAAGCAATATACTGCAAGCCAACAGCTAACAAAAATTAAATGGAGAGAAAATCAAAGCTATTCCACTAAAATCAGGAACAAGACAAGGCTGTCCACTGTCGCCATATCTCTTTAATATAGTGCTTGAAGTTCTAGCAATATAAGACAAAATAAGGAGATCATGGGGATTCAAATTGGAAAGGAAGAAGTCAAACTTTCATTATTTGCAGATGATATGATAGTGTATATAAGTGACCCCAAAATCTCCATAAAACAACTTCTACAGCTGATAAATACCTTCAGTGAAGTGGCACAATACAAGATCAACTCAAAAATTACAGAGCTACAGTTATGAAAACAGCTTGGTATTGGCATAAAAAGAGACGTTGACCAATGGAATCTAATCAAAGACCCAGCTATTAATCCACAAACCTATGAACACCTCATATTTGACCAAGAAGCTAAAATTATACAATGGAAGAATGAAAGCATCTTTAACAAATGATGCTGGCATAACTGGATGTCAACCTGTAGGAGAATGAAAATAGATCCTTATCTATCACCACGCACAAAACTCAAGTCCAAATGGATTAAAGATCTCAATATGAATCCAACCGCACTGAACCTGATAGAAGAAAAAGTGGGAAGTAGCCTGCAATACATGGGCACAGGAGACCACTTCCTATATAAAACCTCAGTGGCACAGACAATATGAGCAACAATGAATAAATGTGACCTCCTGAAACTGAGAAGCTTCTGCAAGGCAAAGGACACAGTCATTAAGACAAAAAGTCATCCTACTGAATGGGAGAAGATCTTCACTAACCCCACATCAGACAAAGGTCTGATCTCCAAAATATACAAAGAACTCAAGAAACTAGACATTAAAATTCTAAATTACCCAATTAAAATATGGGGTAATGATCTGAACAGAGAATTCTCAACAGAAGAAGTTCGAATGGCCAAAAGATACTTAAGGTCATGTTCAACTTCTTTAGCAATCAGGAAAATGCAAATTGAAACAACTTTGAGATACCATCTAACACCTGTCAGAATCGCTAAAATCAAAAACACCAATGATAGCCTATAATGGAGAGGATGTGGAGTAAGGGGAACACTCATCCATTGCTGGTGGGAATGCAAACTTGTGCAACCACTTTGGAAATCAGTGTGGTGGTTTCTCAGGAAATTGAGAATCAACCTACCTCGTGATCCAGCAATACCACTCTTCAGAATATACCCAAGAGATGCCCAATCATACTACAAAAGCATTTGTTCAACTATGTTCATAGCAGCATTATTTGCAATATCCAGAACCTGGAAACAACCTAGGTGCCCCCAATGGAAGAATGGATCAAGAAAGTGTGGAATATATACACATTAGTATACTACTCAGTGGTAAAAAAAAAAATGACATCTTGAATTTTGCATGCAAATGAATGGAAATAGAAAACTCTATACTCAGTGAGATAGCCCAAACCCAAGAACATGATTATGGCATGTACTCACTCATTAGTGGACCCTAGACATAAACAAAGATCATTAAGCTTATAGCTCACAAGCCTAGAGAAGCCAAATAGCAAGGTGAACCCAAGGAAAAACATATATAGATCCTCCTGGAAATTGGAAGCAAACAAGATTGCTGGGCAAAAGTTGGAAGCATGGGAGTTGGGATAGGGGTGGAGGTAGGGGTGGGAGTGGGTGAAAGGGAAATGGGGAGAGAGAAGGGAGAAGGGAAGGACCAGGACTGAATGAGCATATGATCAAACCGGAATCTCTGAATGTGGCTGCCATTGGGGGCTGACTGAGAAGCCAAAGATAATGTCATTGGGACCTATCTCTTCTGCATATATTGGCTTTTTGGGAACCTAGTCTGTATGGATGCATACCTTCCTAGGCCCGGATGGAGGGGGGAGGGCCTTGAGCTTCCTATAGGGCAGGGTTCCCTGCCCTCTCTTAAGGAAGCAAGGGGAAGGAGGAGGGGTAGTGGGTGAGCTGGAGGGGATTGGGGGAAGGGGAGGAAGTATAAATTTTTGAATGAAAATTAAAAGAATATAAAAAAAGAAGTCTCAAAAATGTCTAAGAAATATCTACTAAAGAGAGCAACCTTTGACCGGTTAGAAAAATACAAATGAAAGTCAGTTTCTGATTTCATCTTACCCTAGTTAGAATGGCTAAGATCACAACAAAAAAATGGGGGTGGGAAGGGAAATCACAGTCGCTGTTTATTTGATTTCCAGACTTGTGCATACATTGTAAAAATTGATTTGAATTTTTGCTGAGGTCTTTGATCCATTTGGAGTTGAGTTTTGTGCAAAGAGATAGATATGGATCTATTTGCAATATTCTTCATGTTGACATCCAGTTATGCCAGCACCATTTGCTTATGGTCATTTCCTTTTGCTACTGTACGATTTTGGCTTCTTTGTTCATAGTTGTTCATAGGTGTATGGATTAATATCAACATTTTTAATTTATTGTCATTGGTCCATGTGTCTGTTTTTTTTGCCAATTCCAAGCTGTTTCTATTACTCTAGCTCTATAGTAGAGTTTGGAGTTGGGGATGATGATGCCTCCAGAAGTTCCTTTATTGTATAGGATCCTTTTAGCTATCCTGTTTTTTTGTTTTGTTTTGTTTTTCCATATGATGCTGAATATTATACTTTTGGGATAATGGGAAGCCTTGAACACATTAACACACGAGACCACTTCCTAAATATAAGACCTGAAACACAGATACTGAGACCAACAATCAACAAATGGGGCCTCATGAAACTGAAAAGTTTCTGTACAGCAAAGGATACAGTAAAAAGGACAAGATGGCAGCCTACAGAATGGAAAAAGATCTTCCCCACCCCAATATCTGACATAGGGCTGATCTCCAAAATATACAAAGAACTCAAAGAACTAGATGTCAAAATACCAAATAATCCAATTTTTAAAATGGGGTACATACAAAAACAAAGAATTCTCAACAAAATAATCTCAAATGGCTTAAAGTCATTTTAGGGATTGGTCTACATCCTTAGTCATCAGGGAAATGCAAATCAAAATGACTCTGAGATACCATCTTATACCTGTCAGAGTGGCCAAGATTAAAATCACTGAGGATTGCTTGTGTTAGAAGGGATGTAGAGTGAGGGGGGAACTGCTCCACTGCTATTGGGAGGGCAAATTGTATGGGCACTTTGGAAATCAGTATCCAATTTACCAGAAAATTGGGATTCAATCAGCCCATCATCACCACTCTTGGGCAAATACCCAAAGGATACTCAACCATACTGCAAGGACACTTGTTCCATTATGTTCCCAGCAGCATTATTTATAATAGCCAGAACCTGGTAACAATGTGGATGTTCCTCAACCAAGGAATGGATAAAGAAAATGTGGCACATTTACACATGGAATACTACTCAGCTCTAAAAAAACAATGACATCATGAAATTTTCAGGCAGTTGGATGGGACTAGAAAAAAATCACCCTGAGTGACGTAACTTAGACCTAGAAATACAAACATGGTATGTACTCACTCATAAGTGGACACAAGATGTAAAGCAAGGGATAACCAGACTACAATCCACAGCTTCAGAGAAGCTAGTAGCAAGGAGAACCCTAAGAGGGATAAATGGATCACCCTGGGAAGGGGAAATAGATGAGATCTCATCGGTAAACTCAGGTGGGTGAGGGAGAGGGGAGGGGAAGGGGGATGAGAACATAAAGGAATAGGTTTGTGGGGGAGAAATGGAGTGCAAGAGTAATGAAAGGAATCTTTCTAGAGAGACCCATTATGGTGTTAGGGAGAAACCTGGTGCTAGAGAAATTCCCAGGAATACACAGGTTGATTCCTAACAATAGTAGGCAAGTTCCCTCAACTGGCCTTTTCCTGTAATCAGATTGGTGAATATCCTGTCATAATAGAACCTTCATCTAGTACCTGATGGGAGCAGATGCAGAGATCCACAGCCAAACACTAGGCTGAGCTCAGGGAGTCCAGTCGAAGAGAGGGAGGAAGTAGTATATGAGCAAGGATCTCAAGATCATGATGGGGAAATCCACAGAGAAAGTAGACTGGAGCTCATGGGAATTCAAAAACTCTAGACCAAAGCTAGCTGTTGAGCCTGCATGGGACTGAACTAGTCCCTCTACATGTTGGCAACAATTGTGTAGCTTGGTCTGTTTGAGGGGCGGAGCCTATGGCAGTGGGACTAGGATCTATCCTTGGTGTATAATCTGGCTTTTTGTAGCCCATTCCCTCTGGTGGGATGCCTTGCTTAACTTTGATGTGGGATGAGGGACATGGTCCTGCCTCAACTTAATGTGCCATGCTTTCTTGACTCCCCATGAGAGGATTCTTGACTTATCCTTTCAGGTGAGTGGATGGGAGTGGGTTCTAGAGGAGGTAGAGAGAGTAGGAGGAGGTATGGGAGGGGAAATGTAACTGTTTTATAAAATGAATAAAAAATTTAAAGTTAAAAATTGATGTGGATGATTTCCAAAAATATAAAAATAGATATACCATGTGATCTAGTTATATCACACCTTAGTTCATGCCAAAGGATCTATATCCTACTCCATTGATACTTGTTCAACCATGTTCTTTGGAAAACTATACATAATCACTAGGAAAGAGATAATCTAAATGTATTCAACTCATGAAACTGTGGTGCATATATACAATAGAATTTCAACTGACTATAAAGAAAAGTGAGACATGATGGTAAATGAATGGAAATAGAAAGTATAGTACTAAGTGAGGTCACCTAGACTTAACAACGATGTCACATATTCTTCCTTACCTGTGGTTCCTAGTTGTGAATATTTAGATGTTATCCCATAACCTCGATTAACCTTAAAAATAGGAAAGTAAAAGGGACCATGGAGGAGGGTGTGAGGATAAGGGATTCTAGCAAAAATAATAGCAGGACACAGGTACAATACAAAGGAAAATGGAAAAATGGGGGAGGAAGCAGTTTATCTGGGGAGTCATGATTGGAGACAATACAAAGACAGTCAGAAGAGGTATAAATAATACTAAGGATGCTAAAAACAACATAAGGAATGATTCTTTTGTTTATATAAAATTACATATATATGTGTATAGTATATTCCATAAAGTTACTCTCCTTACTAGACACCATGAGCTATATAGATTATCAAAAATAATAATTAAAAAATAGTAGAAGAGTAGAATATGTCCTTTTGTTCTCTTAGTCAAGGGAGTTCAAGAGACTGCAAAAAAAATTCTATAGGCCATTGCTATCATCCTTGGTTGATTCCTAGAATTTGGAGCAAATCCTTAATGCTGAAGACAATACATACTTCAGAAACATGACTTCAAAGAACCACATTTGTTTGTGGAGTCTGCTCATTTGTTCCCAGATGCCCAGACCAAAAATGACCACACAGAGACTGTATTATTTACATTACTGCTTGGCCTATTAGCTGGCTCTTACATCTTAAATTAACCCATTTCTATCAATCTGTGTATTACCATGTAGCTGTGTCTTACCATGCAAAATGCCAGTGTCTGTCTTCTCTAGTGGCTACATGGTGTCTCACTGACTCTCTCTACTTTCTCTACATATCTTTTCCAGTCTGGCTATATTCTGTTAAGCTATTGGCCAAAAGCAGCTTTTATATTAACTAATAGCAATAAAACATATTCATAGCATACAGAGGGGAATTCCACATCACACGTTGGAACTGATATTCAAGCCTCTTCCCTTAGGAATAGTTGTGACAGTACCAGAAGTCACTATGCAATCTGCAGGGGGAAAAAAGTGTTCATAAAACCTACCCACAACTGCAGTGGCTAAGATCAGGGGACATCACGGAAGAGGAGGAATAAAGAGCAAAAGAGCAAGAGAACAATGGAAATATTCTGAGACATCCTAGCTACAGCAGGGAAGCTACACTAATGAACTCTCACAAATATGACTGTGTAAGCAAGACCTTCAGCAGCTGCAATAAGCAATTATAATCAGTGTTCCTCAAGGATGGGCCAAAAGTTACCTAGCATTGAGTGGTTGATATGTAGACATATTTGTAGCAATACGAAAACGATTCAGAAGGTTGTATTTATATGTAGATTCATTTACATGTTTGTGTAACCACAGAGGTTAAAAAAGGAGGGGGCTTGAATTTGAGAGGGAGTGGGGTTGGACATGGAAAGAGTAAAAGGAAAGAGAAGGGGAGAAATGATGTGATTAAATAAAAAATATAAAATTAAAAATAGACCTACCTTAGGTGCCTTTGAACCTCTTCAATCACCATCAGAAGATATTCCCAAGGATATAATACTAGCGCTTACATCTGGGAGGTAAAAACAAATGTTTAGTTGAACTTATGGCCTGATCAATAGGAGTTAGAATTAATTTTTGGTACTGTAAGCTTATAGTGTATTTTGAAAGTCATTTCCAGCCTGATGTTCCACCCTAAATTCCCCCAGTATCCACTTCTGCTTCCCTATCCATCAAAATTTGTGCCACAGCCTTCTTAAATTCCACAAAATAAAATTTGTGCTGCACATATATTCTTGCATTGCAGTCTTCCACTGGAGCCTGGTGGATGTATGCAGAGCCACACCTTGTCTCCAGATATAGCAGGCAGTTGCATAAATGAGTTGTCACAGCATGGGTAAACCTGCACAGTCTCAAGTTACTTAAGAATCTCATGGAGAGGGGAGGTGAACCGGAAGCCCAGCCCTAGCTAATGAGCTATTGAGCTAACAACAATTGGTAATTTCTGAGGAAAGAAGACCTGTAATTATTTAATCTCTTCATTTTAAAATAGTTGTTTGGGTTTGGTTTGCTTAAGTATAAAGATGTGTCTTAGTATCTGTAAGCATGTGAATGTGTGTTTGTATATATATATATTATATATGTATAAAAATATATGTATAATTATATGTAGCCATTGGTTTGTATAGACAAAACAAGATGAAAACTATGTTCTGTTTTATATTTTTATATATCCTTTGGAATATAAGTAGGAATCCCTTGACATTTCTCTGATTCTATGTCACAGTAATTGCCAACACCCTTTATTTTATAATTTGTTTCCAACTCTGTTCTTCATGGTCTCTGACCATCTTACTGCTAGCCCACTATCACCTATGCATGGCCACTGCAGCAGGATGGGGTTTGATTATCTTTGCATTCTACCAATGACACTCTTCTCCCATCTATGTTGTAAATGAAATCTCTTTAGAAAGGGGAGCTGATCATTCTGCAAATTAAGTGATTCTACATGTTTTAAAGAATTAAAGCTGTACTCCTTAGTGATGGGATATGATTATCTAGTGTCATCTGACTAACTTAACAAATAACCCATAACAACTAGAAGGTTATGCCTGCTATCTGGAAAATAGTGTCTGTACCCTTGCCCTTGTTATATGCTGTTTCTAATGCTTGCTGCAAAGCTATCCACAATGGTCTTTTACTTTTGAAAATATAATCTTTATCTTTGCAGAGAACATTTATTACTCCATTCTTATTATTCATGATCCAAATGGGTACAGCTACCATTACCTGTATTGCATAGAAATACTATAACTTTATTTTCATTGTAAAGTAGTATCTTCACCTTGCAAAACTTTCAGCAAATATAGATAAGCAGAATGTAAAAAATTAAATCATCCATAATTTTGTCATTCAGTTGCAACTGTTGTTAACATTTGGCAGACTGAACTTCTAGACTTTCTCTGAATGTATCTGTTTATTTTTCAAAAATATAATAATACTATTGGTATTGTTTTATAATGGGCTCTTTTGAAATGGAGGGTACATTGTAAAAATTGTCTCCTGGCTTTAAAATTGTTTCTTAATATTATTGTCAATGTTGAAAAGTATTTCCTTAGATGAATGGAGCAATTTCCTATTATTTGAAATACAGTTATATCCAAAATTTCACATTAAAATGGGAAGGTAATTATTCTCTTTATAGCCAAACACTCAGGTGTAGTCATGGTTACATCTCCTTGATAAAACTTGACAGAAGTGATTTCCAGATCAATGAAGAGTCACCTGTTTGTAACTTTCAATGAATATTTCCAGATTTTCTTCTAGAAGAATCCAACTATTTATATACCCCAAATAAAGATGTCCAATTACTGAGTAGATAAATATAAATACATGATATTTCTTCTTCTTTTTAATATGTTTATCTTTTAGTCTAGTATAATTCATCCATAAAATATAAAATGTTTCTTTTTGAATAGTCAACCTATAAGCATAGTGGCAAACAGGGATGTACATGCATATATATATTGCTTCATTGACTTCCATGACTGAGTCCTTTGCGTTTATTGTTTATGGATCAATCTACCTATTTTATTAATGGTTCAAGTGAGAGATACTTTATTATCATCCTTTGTCATATATGTCACACCAAAATTGCATCCTCTTCTGTTTGTTGCCTTTGAAACTAAAAATGATTTATGAAAGCAGTACATCTAAACCTGCTTGATTTGAAAGGCTACCAGTGTTGTATATTGATTGGTAATCTCCTCAGATCAGTAAAGATTTAAAGTAACACACAAACTTTTTCTTTGATTACATTAAAAATTTTGAGTTAATATTAATATTGTTCTTATTCATAGTATTATAACCATATTAGTACCATTTACTCATCATAGACAATTTATATATGCTTCAATATGGAGAGCTCAATATTACTGTAATAGTCTGTCTTTTCTTCTTTCAAAGGTGTGTATGAAATAGACACCAATTGTTATAGATACGTGTCTTAGTTAGGGTCTCTATGAAGAGGCACTATGGCCATGGAAACTCTTATTAAAGAAAACATTTAATTGGGGCAGGCCTACAGCTTCAGAGGTTCGGTCCATTATCATCATGGCGAGAAATTTGCCAGCTTGCAGGCAGACATGACACTGGAGAAGGAGCTAAGAGTTTTATGCCTCCATTCACAGATAGCAGAAGACTACAACACGGGGAATGGCTTTAGCATATATGAGACCGCAAAGCCCATGTTGACAGTGAAACACTTCCTCAACAAGACCACATACCCTAATAGTGTCATTCATTACAGATCAAGCACTCAAACACATAAGTCTATGTGGGACAGTCCTTTTCAAACCATCACAGTATGATGCTTCATTTTGCAAAGTAACAAAGGGAGAAATTCTTTATTATCTGCAGCAGTGATTTTTATCCTTCCTACTGCTGTGGCCCTTTAATTCAGTTCTTCATGTTGTGGTAACCTCAAACTATAAATTTATTTTTGTTGGTACTTCATAACTGTAATTGTGCTACTGTTATGAATCCTAATATAAATATCTGATATGTTACCTCTCAAACGGTTGCTTGATCCCCAAAGTGTTCATGACTCACAGATTGAGAAATGCTGGTCTAGAGGAAATGAGAAAAAAATTGAAGTCAGCCTAGAACCAAAATGCTGAGATTCTAAGTTCAGGAAAATTCTTTCTCTGTATTCACCTTCAAAATGCTTGCACCTATGTGAAGATGTTATTTTATTAGAGCCAAATTTTAAAATATATTTTACTCTTTAAATAAAAGCAACTTTTGAGGTTAACTTTTTAATGAGCTCTAGCACACTATATGTAGCAAGTATGTTACATGAATAGCCATATACCTTACACTCAAAAGAACAAATTTATGAGAATGCTGGGAATGCTACTGAGATTTCGATTAGCATTGCTCCCACAAGTCAGCTCTGAAAAGTCATAATAGATTTACAATTATGCTGTTAAATGTCTTTACATGAATCTTTCAGATATTTGTGTCATTTTGAAATTTGCAAATATTTATTCTAATATTTTGCCTTGTTTTAATTTGCTATGTATTTCTTGCAGTAATCACAATCCCATATTTCTTTTTATATTAAAAAATATATTTTTTCATTCTACATGTCAATTCCAGTTCCCACTCCCTCCCCTCTTCCTGTTCCCTCCACCTTACCTCCAACCCACCCCTCAAACATTCCTCAGAGAGGGTAAGGCACATTGTTTGAGGAAAGGCCAAGGCCCTTTCTCCAATGTCTAGGCTGGGCAAGGTATTCCTCCAAAGAGAATGGGTTCCAATAACCCAGGACAAGCAGCAGGGATAAATGCTGGTGACACTGCCAGTGGCCCCACAGTCTGCTCCAGTCATTTCAAGGGCCTAGTTTGATCTCATGATGGCTCTTTTCATGTCCAGCCAGAGTTGGTGGTAGTGTTCATGTGTTTCCCGTCTTTGGAGATTGCTGGTGAGAGGTTATTTATTGCCTGTGTTTTTTTGGATGCAGTTAACTTCCTTGGGTTGGAGTTTTCCTTCTAATATTTTCTATAGGGCTGGATTTGTGGACATGTATTGTTTAAATCTGGTTTTGTCATGGAATATCTTATTTTCTTCATTGATGGTAATTGAATGCTTTGCTGGGTATAGTAGTCTGGGCTTGCATCGCTGATCTCTTAGTGTCTTTCAAGGACTTTCTGGATTTCATGGTTTCCATTGAGAAGTCTGAGGTAATTCTGATAGGTATGCCTTCATATGTTACTTGACCTTTTCCTTTGCAGCTCTTAATAATCATTCTTTATTCTATATGTTTTGTGTTTTGATTATTACATGGCAAGGGGACTGTTTCTTTTGGTCTAATCTATTTGCTGTTCTGTAAGCTTCTTGTACCTTCATAGAGATGTCTTTTTTAGGTTGGAAAAGTTTTCTTCTGTGATTTGTTGAATATATTTTCTGTATCTTTAAGCTGGAGTTCTCTTTCTTCTATCCCTATTATTCTTAGGTTTGGTCTTTTCATAGTGTCCATATTTCCAGAATTTTTTATGTTAAGAATTTGTTGGATTTAATGTTTTCTTTGATCAATGAATCTATTTCCTCTGCAGCATCTTCAACTCCTGAGATTCTCTCTTCCATCTCTTATATTCTGTTGGTTATGCTTGCATCTTTAGGTCCCATTCATTTACCCATACTGTCCATTTCCAGATTTCCCTCGGTTTGTGTTTTCTTTATTGCCTCTATTTCAGTTTTCAAGTATTAAACTGTTTGAACTATTTGCTTCACCTGTTTGATTTTTTTTTCTTGGTTTTCTTGAGTTTCTTGAAGAGATTTATTGATTTCTTACATTTTTTTGTATTTTCCTACATTTCTTCTTTAAAGGTTCCCATCATCCTCAAAAAGTTACATTTAAAATCGCTTTCTTCTGCTGCTTCTGGGTTAGGATGTCCAAGTCTTTCTGTTGTATGACCACTGGGTTCTTGTGTTACCATATTGCTTTTTAGATTGTTGAATGAATTCTTGCATTGTCACCTACCCATCTCTTTCTTCAATTGGTGCTAGGAGTGTCTTTGATCCTTAGTTCAATCCTTGCAATTGCTGTCTGTGTACTGGGAACTCTTCTTTGTCTGCTCTGTACTTTTGCTCTCTGTGTCTCAGGGAGCCACTAAGGTCTCTCTTGGCCCACTCTCTTGTTCCATTCTTTTGGTCCTCTTTGTGCAGTCACAGCTTGAATTTTGGTCCCAAATATTCTAAGCAAATGTTTCACCATTTAGTTCCACACAGATCATTAATGATTTTTAAAATGGATGGATATTGCTTATAATTTTTATTTATTTTTAATAGTAGGCCTTGTCATATTATATGCATATGTTGTAGGCAACCTAGTTTCCTGTATTTCAGCTTTATGTAGTACTAGTTATTGAAAATTGAGTTCAGGAACTTGAGTTTATAAGGCATGTATTCTACCAATAAATTAAAGCCCTAGCTTTTATTTTCAATGCTTTTGTAGTTGAATTAATTAAGTTTTGAATTTTCAGTTTGGGGTTTTGCTTTTCATTCCTTTGTTTGCTTTGATTTTTTTTTTTGGTTTTGAGGTTTTTTTTTTATTTGTTTGTTTGTTTGATAGAGCTCTCTGTATAACAGCCCTGCCTGTCCTTGAACTTGCTTCTTAGAAAACAATAGTCTCAAACTCCCAAAGATCTGTCTGTCTGTGCCTCCCCAGTTTGGGGATTAAAGGTCTGTGCCACATACTTGACACTAATTAATTAAACTTAAATCAGCATGTAATTTTATTTTATGCATTTTTCTTTTTTGTAAATTTTTCTTCTCTAAAAGAATACATCTCCAGTATAGTTTCCTTTCCCTCCACTCATCCTTATTATGCCACTACCTCCCCTCTTCCCCAGATTCATTCCTCCTCCATTTCCCTTCAAAAAGAGCAGGCCTGCAATAAGACTAATCACAAATAATCATATGAAGGCTCAATGAACCAACCTAGTAGGTGTATTCTGTTGATGAAGCTTGTCCCTGTAGTTTCTTTTCATATACTTATTTTTTTCATTTACAGAATTTCCTCAAATTGTGCTTTCTTTATTTCTTATATCTTATATTTCCATTTTCAGGTCATGAAGAGTTTCATTCATTTCCTTTTTGCATTGTTTATTTGTTTTTTTCTTGTTTATTATTATTATTGTTTATTATTATTTTTTTCCATTTTTTGAAGGAGTCCACTAATTTGTTTCCAACTGCTCAGCCCCAAAATAATCACACAGAAACTTTATTTCTTAAATCATTGCTTGGACCATTAGCTCTAACTTCTTATTGACTATCTCTTAATTATTATTTTAATCCATTTCTGTAGTAAGAGGAGGAGCGGGCAGGCCACAGTCCCATCCTGTCTGGCTCCTGTCCGTCCGGTGCAGGGTCCATGTTCCCTCCCACCTGGCTAGCTTAACTCCCAAAATAATTACACAGAAACTGTATCTATTGAAACACTGCCTGACCCATTATCTCCAGCCCCTTATTGGCTAACTCTCACATATTATTTTAACCCATCTCCATTAATATATATCACCATTTGACTGTGGCTTACCAGCATGAGTCTAACCAGTGTCCGTCTAGGACAGGAGAAACAGCGGCTGCCACACTACCTTCTTCCCAGCATGCCATTCTTTTTTGCCTGCTTATCTAAGTCCTGCCCTATGAAAAGGTCAAGGCAGTTTCTTTATTTAACCAATGAAAGCAACACATAAACAGAAGGACCTCCTACACAATTTCCCCTTTTTCTGTTTAAACAAAAAAGAAAGGCTTTCATTTAACATAGTAAAATTACATATAACAAAACAGTTATTAAGCAAGAATTATAGTTACCATATTTAGATCTATTTTATCTTTTATCATAACAGTGGAAAACTATAACTATAACTATCTATCTATTCTTCAACTCCACCAAAGACTCCAGAAGGATATAATATTACCTAAGTAAACGAGAAGTAAGCAACTTCCAAAACTCTAGGAATGACAGAGACATCTCACTGCCTGGATGGTCACCCACAGTTTTTCTGTGCTGTTGGGGCATCCATCTTCAGCCTTTAGGCCCATACTATCCAGCAGACATTTCCATGAAGCAGGAAAATTTAAAGACAGTTCAGTCACTTTCTTTTGTATCCTGCAGAATGTCTTGCAGACTCTTTCATGAATCAGGAACCCCGAAGGATCATCTCACCTTTAGTCAAGTTCAGCAGTCATTTCTCTGTGGGTTCTGCATGTCCAGTTTATGCATCAGTCCAGGCAAGAGCAGTTTCTTGCCCAAATGGCTAACCAATTCCATAAGGAACCTCTTTGATGCCCATCTTCCTCTTGAAGTAGCTTGATGCTGCCAGGAGCAGACATGTCTCATTGTCATGAAAAGCCCTAAGTTATTAAAACATTAAATGCCATATTCTATAGTCTTTGAAATATATGAAGGATGTCTATGTGAAATATATCTATGCACATCTAGAAAATCTAACTAACATGACTACAAGCTTGACTATTATCGATGATTATCCATTAACAGCCTATATTTCCTAAGTATACATTACATTTTTAAATGAACTACACAATCACGATAACTTAATCAAGAGCAGAAATATACATATAACAAGATTGACCTTAAATTCATATCAACAAAGCAAAATCCATACCAATGCAAATTATTCATATCCCCCTTTAAATGTAAAAGAACATTTATAAACAATATTTGGAAATATGGGCATAGTTTTTTCTCTCCAAACTTCTTCCTGCTGTAAGGGAGCGCTGTTTATAAGGTCTTTCATGGTGTATCCTGTGTGCCAGGTTCATCTGAGTTGGCAGTTGAGTGAAGTAATTTTCAGAAGGTATTCACTGTGACCTTTCAGGAGGGCGTGGTCTATCATACCATATTGTTTTAGAAAGAATCACAGGGTCTCCTTATCTGTGAAAACAAAAGAAGAAACTCCTTTCCAAAGCATCCTATCCTTAGACCCAAATTTTGAAGTCAAGAATACCTTTAGAACATATATGCTGGTAGAGCTTAGCAGATCACACAATGAGTTGTCTCTCAGTACTTAGCTCCTTCACAGTCAAAAAATTCAAATTAAACACAATAAACAATCCAGACATTCTATGAATTTTCCATTTTTACGTGGCTTATTTTATTTTTAATCTATGACTATCTGTACTCTGTCTCTTTAAAGACTTTACCCTTTTTTTAGAGCATCTCTCTATATTCTTTATTTCTTTTCTCCTTTAAGCCTACTATGTACCTTTATTCAACAGTGTGACCCATTTAGAGGTCTTTCACATCTGAATCTGTTCCATTGTGAATCTGTAATTCTTTACTATCCAGGAGCACTTCTTTTTATTATTTTTTTATTTTTTTCATATTCTTTTATTTTCATTCAAATATTTACACTTCCACCCCTTCTCCCAGTCCCCTCCCTCTCCCCCACTACCCCTCCTCCGTCCTCCTGCTTCCTTAAGAGGGGCAGGGTACCCTGCCCTGTGGGAAGCCCAAGGCCCTCCCCCCTCCATCCCAGCCTAAGAAGGTGTGCATCTACACAGACTAGTTTCCCAAATAGCCAATACATGCAGAAGAGATAGGTCCCAGTGCCATTATCTAGAGCCAAGTCTCTTGCCAATCCTAAAATGACTCCCTTAATTTAGATATCTTATTCCCTTCTCCAATATCCACCCTTTCTCCATCTCTACCCTCCCACTCCCCCAAGCTCTCCCCAGTCCTTCCCTTCTCCCTCCCCCTTTCCCTTTCACCCACTCCCACCCCCACCCCTACCTCCACCCCTACCCCCACTCCTGTGCTTCCAACTTTTGCCTGATGATCTTGTTTGCTTCCAATTTCCAGGAGGATCTCTATATATTTTTCTTTGGGTTCACCTTGCTATTTGGCTTCCCTAGGCTTGTGAGTTATAAGCTTAATGTCCTTTGTTTATGTCTAGGGTCCACTAATGAGTGAGTACATACCATAATCATCTTTTTGGGTTTGGGTTATCTCACTAAGTATAGTGCTTTCTATTTCCATGAATTTGCATGCAAAATTCAAGATGTCATTGTTTTTTACTGCTGAGTAGTATTCTAATGTGTATATATTCCACACTTTCTTGATCCATTCTTCCATTGAGGGGCACCTAGGTTGTTTCCAGGTTCTGGCTATTACAAACAATGCTGCTATGAACATAGTTGAACAAATGCTTTTGTAGTATGATTGGGCATCTCTTGGGTATATTCCCAAGAGTGGTATTGCTGGATCCTGAGGTAGGTTGATTCAAAATTTCCTGAGAAACCACCACACTGATTTCCAAAGAGGTTGCACAAGTTTGCATTCCCACCAGCAATGGATGAGAGTT
>PVIU01011713.1:0-63482 GCA_004026605.1 Ondatra zibethicus | reverse complement strand
GAGGGAGGGAGGGAGGGAGGGAGGGAGGGAGGGAGGAAGGCTACTACAGGTGTGGGGAAGAACTAAAAAGGCCCTTGAATTATGCTCCTCTTGAGGGGGTAGGGGTGGGAAGACACACAGAAGTTCTATGTGTCAGGCAGGCATCAAAGTGTGATTTTATTGGCGATTAGGTCATCATAGGTCCCATTATATAGAGTAAGTTCATACTGTAGCACAGTTGACATCTATTCCAATATGAATGGTTAGTTAGAGAGGAGGGAGAGGGGAGAGAAAGTGAGGAGGAGGAGACAACTCAGCTGGGCAGAGTAACACCTGCCATACACCCAACATTCAGGACGCTGAGGTAGGAGGATGGAGAGTTCTAAGCCAGCCAGAGTGATGTAGCAAGACCTTGTCTCAAAACAGCAAAAACAAGACTGGGCATGGTGACATATGCCTTTAATCAGCACTCAGAAGACAGAGGTAGGTGGATCTCTCTGAATTAGAGGCCTGCCTGGTCTACAGACTGAGTTCCAGAAAGGTCAGGTAGACACACTGAGAACCTGTCTAAAATCAAAAAAGAAGAAAGGAAGGGAGAAAAAGAATGGACCAGAGAGAGAGGGGAGGAAAAATATGAGCAAAGTATAGTGATACATACATGGGCAAATGTCATAATGAAACATTTTGTATGTTAACTTTAAAAATTAATTAAAATAAATTTCTTCCTAGCCATAAAAGTCCTCACTATAGATAAGCTGAAAGCACAGAAACATAAAATAGCAAACGTCAGTGATGCCATCCCCCCAAGACACACTCTGTTTAATGCTCGAGTCTTGTATAGAGATTGCACTTTGTGTTTTGTCATTTTCCAGCCTTCCATCACATTGTAGACCATTTTCCATCCTTTTTATGTTTGTTTGTTGTTTGATTTTTTAAAACAGGGTTTCTCTGTAGCTTTGGAGTCTGTCCTGGAACTTGCTCTGTAGACCAGGCTGGCCTCGATCGCATGGAGATCCGCGTGCCTCTGCCTTCTGAGTGCTGGGATTAAAGGTGTATGCCACCACCTTCCAGCTCCTTTTTTAGTTTTTATTTATTTTATTTGAGTCAATATTTTTGCTTTGAAGATCAAAAGTTGGCAGAGTCCCTGGAAATGGAGTTCCGGGTGGTTGTGCACCATCTTGTGGGCTCTGGGAACTGAGCTAGGTGCTCTTGACCACTGAGCCATCTCTGCAGCCCCATCCATCCTTTTTAATGGCTGCACAGTAGCTTGTGGTGTGGTTGTGATACTCTGCACAGCTCCTTTCCTAATGCTAGACATCAGGTTCTTTTGTGTTGGAGGAACTGTTTTTATTTTATTTTTATTGCAATAGACAGGAAAGTCTAAAAAATAGAAAGAGCGAGAGACAAAGAGCACCCTCATGGGCTAATGGCGGCAGAGAATGATGTGATCCTCCTGCAACTCAGAGAACATAGACAATTACGGTAGCAGTTGGAGCTGGGTGTTGGGAGGAGAAAAGACCCTCCCCTCAATTCCAGGGAAAGCATGGCCCTGATGACAATTTGCTGTGTTTATTTATTACATGTATGTGTATAGGTTTATTATTTTATGTGGCTATGCATGTGTGCATGTACACTTGTGTGTGTGAGTGTCCTTGGAGACCAGAAGAGGGTACTGGATCCCTGGGAGCTGGAGTTATAGAGTGAGCCTCCAGAGGTCATAGTGAACCAAACTGCAGTCCACTGAAAGAGCAACATCCTAGTTCCTGTGGTTTTCCTTGCTGTGATAAAGACCACCACCAAAGGTACTAAGGGAGGGTTTACTTAAGTTTACAGCTTATAATCCTTCCTGAAGAGAAGTCAGGACAGAAACCTGAAAGCTGAATTGAACCAGAGACCGTGGAGGAATGCTGCCTACTGCCTTGTTTGCCATAGCTTTCTAAGCCTGCCTTGTTACAAAACCCAGGCAGGACCAAGTGCCCAGGGATGGCACCACCCACAGTAGGCTGGGCCCCCTACATCAATTGTTTATCAAGAAATGCACCACAAACATGCCTATGGGCCTATCTAACGGAGGCATGTTCTCAATGGAGGTTCCTTCTTCCCAGATGATCGTAGCTTGTATGAAGATAACAAAAATCTACCCCACACAATGAGTGCTCCTAACTGGTGAACCATCTCTCTGGTACCACCTGTTGGCACCTCCAGAGCTAGGAGACAACAGATTCCTGATGTTTGAAAGCATCCAGGCTGGAGTATGTCACTAATAATGCTTACTCTCTCACGTCTTAAAATCAGGTTTCCTGGTCAGCAGGCTGAGGTAGAATTGAATGAGAGAAGAGAGAGAGAGAGAAGGAGAGAGGGAGAGAGGGAGAAAGAGTGTATGTATGTGTGTGCCTCCACGTGCCAAGTTGCTGATGACCCCAGCCAGACCCCAACACTCCCTACCACTCCCAGACAAAAGAATTTCTCCTGAGATCAACTTCCGGAGGAATTTAAATATCAGGCATCAGACCTAGCAGAGCCGGTAGGGAAGAGGAGCCTGCTGGCCAGCGAGTCCACAAGGGTGTCCTCCCCCGAAATATACTCACACCTGAACATTAGGCGGCTACGGGATGAAGCTGAGGACAGCATTCTAGAAACCTGTAGGTTGGCATGGGGATTTAGTAGTGAGAAAGAAGTCTATGTCAAGAGTCAAGAATCTGAAGACATCACTATGTGACATATAAAGTTTCCATGTGATGCTACTTAACACACATAGACGGAAGTCCTGAGTGTGTGTATGCCTGTGCGTGCACATCTGGTCATTCCCACCACCCACGTGCACTCCCTTGAACTGCAGAGAAGCCAGCAGGAATCAGAGCAGGCATACCCTCCTCCTCGCAGCTGGGAAAGGGAGTAGATGCTCTCTTGTAACACATGATCTCTTGTGTTACTGAGACTCTTTCAAGTATAATGTTCCATGACAGTCTTCACGTTGTAAATATAAAGATATATGAAGGAAGAGGAGAAGATGGGAGAAGAGAGAGATGCGGGAATGTCCACATAGAAACATGGCCAGTCATGGGTTCCTAAAAAAGGGAGGTCTGGGCATATTCCAGGTGACTGTGATCCTCACCTGACCTAACCCAAAGGATGCTGGGCACCACAGAGGGCGGTGCCAGTTCCAGTGCCAAAACCACAAGGCACAGTCATTAGGAGGGAAGAGGCAGCACTATCAAAGAGGTCCCTGCCACAGGCGTAGTCTGATAACTGGTGGGTTCTCGGCTTCCCAGTGATATGAGAGCTGCCCAAAGCCCCAGCTGATGGGGAGTTACTGCTCCCTGGAGGAGGCAATGTTTTAAGGTCAGGATCATCTGCTGGGGTGGAGACAATGAAATTAGTGATGCCATCCTCTGTGCCCCTCCCGGAGAGAAATAAGTTCACCATCCCTAATGTCCATCCCTAAGACGGCAATATTAGATGGGGTCTAGTAGGGAGTGGCCTATCTGGGACTTTGTGTCCTTCATGCCGTCCCTTCTCTCTGCTTCCAACTATTGATGCCGCTTGCCCTATGAAGCACTTCTCACCGTTTCTATATCCCCATCCTCGCCAAAGACAAAGGAAATAGGACTACTCGATCCTGGGCTTGAGCCTTCGGACTGTGAACAAAATAAGCCCCTCTTCACTTCAAGGCAGCCTATTGGGGGCATTTTGTAACAGCAGTTCCGTGATGACAGCTCTAGCCAGAAGCTGTTCCAAGGCCCCGGCTGGACCCTGGAGGACAGCAGAAGTGGCTTTCCCACCCTTCTGCCCACACATTTCAGGCCGGAGTAGAGTGTGAGACTACACAGATGGATACCCCCACACACACTCAGTCCTAGGCCCTGTCTTCTCTGGGAGGAGGAATTAGCAAGACCAGATGTCAGAAATCTTAGTGCTTGCCTTTGCCTCCCAGCTACCAACTTGAGGTCAACAGGCCTGATTCTGAATGAACGCTCTTAGACATAGGCCACTTTAATTAATCACAAAAATCAGAATTTAATGAGGGTCGCATAAAGCTCTCACAAGATGGCGCTGAGCTGTCTTAAAAAGCGTGTATAGGAGTTTGTTCTTTGCTTGTGCAAAGTCCGTGTGTGCTACCCCTGTTCTGTTTGTCTCAGCACATTCCGTGAGTGGAAACTGTAGAACCATGAAGAGGAGAGGACATTCTTCAAGAAGGGAGTGTGCCAGTAGGTGACAATGGAGAGCAAACCCCAGACCCTGCCGCAGAGCCCTCATGGCAATCCACCCACCAGAAGGCAGACTCTTCCACAGGCTCATCAGACATATGAGGCTGTGACCCTTCAGTCTTCATCTTTAACAGACCTCTTTGCAAGCTGCTTACTCAAGAAAAGAAATGTATGTATGTGTGTGCATTTCCACGTGCAACTACCTCTGTCTTCTAAGACACACGCAGACACATACCTTCTCATATAGTTCCACTCCCTGATGACCAAGCATTCAACTCTATGAGCCTTTGGTGACCATTTTTATTCAAACCGCCACATCCCACTCCCTGGCCCCATCTGTTAGTAGCCATAACATAATGAAAAATGTATTAGGTACAACTTCAAAAGTTGAACATTTGAAGCCTATTACAGTTTCAACATTGTTTAAAAGTCCAAAGTTCAAAGTGTCTTCTGAGACTCAAGGAAATCTGTTGAGCAATTGTAACCCCCTGTAAAATCAAAATTAAAAAGACAGATTACATACTTCCAACATACAATGACACAGAATATATATTATCATTCTAAAATGGAGGAAAGGGAACATAGGGAGAAAATACTAGACCAAAGCAAGACCAGAAACCAGCAGGCCAAACTTCAAATTCTACATCTCTATGTCTGATGTCAAAACGCTCTCCCAGATCTACAACTCTTTCAGCTTTGTTGACTGCAATACACTTCTTTTTCTTGGACTGGTTCTACCCCCTCTTAGCAGTTTTTCTTGGTAGATATCCCACAACTCTGGCGTTTCCAACATCTTGGGGTCTCCAATACAATCCGGGCTTCACTTTCACAGCTCCATGCAATGGCCTCTCTGGGCCTCCACTCAGGAAAACCCTGGCACTCACCTGGCCTCAACAGTTTTCCTTAGTCACAGATGGAGATTCTACAACCCCTTTCTGGTATGCTTGACTCTACAGCCAGAATCACATGTCCCAAGCTGCTAAGTTCTGCTGCTTTGGGGGACTGGCACATGACCCCTCCCCGTATTCAATCACACCTGCATCAGCTTTCTGTTGGTGATAGTTTCCATCAACAGCATAGTTTTTAAAAAGCTTAAGTTTTTTTAAAATTCTTTTTCACAAGTCGGAAACTTAGCTTAGAGTGACAACTAGTAACTACAGGACACAGTTAATACTAGGCTGTTTGAAATCTTCTCTGCCAATGCCACTGAGTCAAAACACTTCAATTTAGTCTCTGGCAAATTTTTAGGACAAGAGCAGAAAGCGACCAATATCTTTGCCAAAATATCACAAGAATAGTCTCTAGACTACTTGTAATATTCTTCCCCTCTAAAACCTTTTGACCTGGGGCCCCACATTCCACATCACCTCCAGCACCACTGTCTTCCAGGCTCCTACTAGGATGGCCCATTAAGCCACACTTAAGTGTCCAAGTGCTTTTCTAGTCTAGAATCTCAAAGTCCATATTCCTCCAACAGACAGCAAGGTAAGGTCTGTCACAGCAATATTCCACTCCTGGTACCGATTTCTGTCTTAGTCACTGTTCTATTCCTGTGAAGACACACCATGAGCAAGGTAACTCTTATAAAAGAAAACATTTAATTGGGGGCTTGCGTGCAGTTTCAAAGGTTTAGTCCATTATAATCATTGTGGAGAGCACAGAAAGAGCATGGAAGAGTTCATGGCCCTGGAGCAGTAACTGAGTCCTGATCTACAGGCAGAAAGAGAGAGAGAGAGAGGCCCTAGCATGGGCTTTTTAAAATTCAAAGCCCACTCCCAGTAATACATTTCCTCCAACAAGGCCACATCACTCCACAAGGCCATACCTCTTAATCCTTCTCAAATAGTTCCACTCCTTCATGAATAAGCATTCAAATACATGAGCCTGTGGAGACCATTCTTTTTCAAACCACCGCAGTATAGAAGGCAATGCCAGAGATCAGGAGCAGAGCAGAGAGTGGGAAGTAGCTGCTGAGTACAAGTTGTTGGAAGGAGCATGTCCACCTGTCAGACAGCCAGGAACCAGAGCTCACAGTGCTATCTGTCAAGGATGGTATTCAGTTATGTGATGGCTCAGGTGAAATTCAAACGTCCTCCCAAGGCACCATGTGTTGCAGCCTAATCCCTATGTGAGATAGTAAGACAATGGACTTAAGCTGAATTGTGGCTCAGTTAGTATAGGGCTTGCCTAGCATGCATGAAGCTCCCCAAGTTCAAATCAACAGCATCTCGTAAAACAGATGTAATGCTCAAAGGTAGAGGCAGGAGTAACAGAAGTTCAAGGCCAGTCTCAAAAAACAAAACCAAGGAGGTAGGACTTAGTTCAAGAAGTAGGACAAGTTCAGAGGCCAGGCCTTTAGGGGTGATCAAGATTAGTTCAGGTCATTAAAGCTCAAACAGTCAAGCATTCCTGTGAGGGATTTTTCTTGATTGAACTATGTGAGGTGA
This sequence comes from Ondatra zibethicus, assembly GCA_004026605.1. Classification (NCBI taxonomy): domain Eukaryota; kingdom Metazoa; phylum Chordata; class Mammalia; order Rodentia; family Cricetidae; genus Ondatra; species Ondatra zibethicus. The sequence goes on along the minus strand of PVIU01011713.1, from coordinate 56,848 downwards.
GAAGACCCACTCTAAATCTGAGTCATGCCTGCTGGTGGCAGCCCATCTGAAAGGACAATGAAGAGGAGGCTTCTGCTTTTTGCCTGCTTGCCCTCACTCTCCCTGGCAAGTTCATCGACCCGGCTACTGAGACATTTCTTAACAGGTATTAGAACCAGTGTTCTTAGGGATTTCAATGTAGCCTGAAGACCAGCAGCTTTCTAGGAACTCCTGGGACTTAAGCACCAGATTGGGACTGCTGAGACACCCAGCCTCGTGGGCTGAGCAATTATCAGATTCCTGACCTTTCTGTGAGATAGTCATTATCGGACTACCTAGAACACAGCCTGTGTGTGTGTTTTTATTTTATATATATAGTATATTTATTATGTGTAATTTATATAGATTATACATACATACACATGAACACACATACATAGTATATGTATTACATGTAATTTATATAGATTATGCATATGTGAATATATACATACACATGAACACACATATGTGTGTATGTATGTATATATGTGTGTGTGTATATATATATCAGTTCTGTTCCTTTAGAGAATGCTGTCTAATATAGGGACCAACTCCACCGGGGCATTCATATTCTAACAACCACTCTATGGGCACTATTACCATCCCCAACTTACATATGAAGAATTTGAGCCTCTGAGAGGCTGAATGCATTTCCAAATGTCTAAAGGCACTCAGTGGTAGATCCAGACTCTTGAACAGGAAACCGTAGTTTCCCTCGTTATTTCTTTTTACTGTAATGAACATTTACAGAACTCGCTGTGTAGAGTGAGAGGAAACCCTAAGCATGACCTGGGGGTGTGTTAATTCAACAGTTGCTAAGGTTACCAAGCAAGTACAACCGTGCCTAAAGAAACAGTAAGGGGAGTCATCAAGACAACCAGCAAGGTGTGCCCTTTCCTGGACGGAGCACCCTAGTAAAGACAAGAAAGAAAAAAACAAATTAGTCACAATGAGGGAGCAGGGAGGGGACGAGGGCGGAGGGAAGGAGATAGGGACACATAACAGGAAAGCTAGAGGCATCCCCATTATCTCATCTACTAGTCCAGGGGCCAAAATGCTTCAGTGTGGAGACAGCACTCACTTCAGCCCAGGCCCAGAAAGCACCCAGCTTGCCAGCCCTGGACTGAGATGGAAGCTCTCCTCCTACAAAGTCAGTCTTTCCTTCTAAGCTCCTCCCAGTGAAAACTTTCCTTCCTTATCTCTCAGACTCAGATTTAGCGTAGTGTTGGCCCCCAGGACACCAGGAAGCCCTTCTTCATCCACAGCCACAACTCCAGGGCCGACCCCTTCCCCGCTCCCGGGTGGAGCCTCGGACGCGCACCTATGAGTTAAGTCCAGCAAGCGGCAGCAGTGAGCAGCCTTATCCACCCATCCCGGGGCTGCCTGAGCTTAGCGGAGTACAAGTCATGGATGGGTGATCTCTTGGCTCTCCTTGGCATCTCAGACCCCAGAGTCGAGATGACTATCAGTATTCATGAGCAGCTCACAGGGGCCAGAGCAGCCTGGGGGCTGGAGCTCCCAAAGCCGGCCGTGGGTGGATCTGTGTGACCCGCTGCCCCCGCCCTGCCTTCCTGTGATCCACACCCTCTTCTCTCCGCGGGCGCGGTGGTGGCTGTTGTTAACAACAAACGTTTATACATACTTAGGTGTGTGCTCTATGTAAACAGAACCCTCCGTTGTTCAGCGTTCCTTCCGGTCCATCTCGTCTGTATCAAAAACCTTATGTCAAATAAAATAGCACCTGTTACATAGTTAGATGCTCATTTCTAGAACCTCCTCTACGTGTTGCTTGGAGTGAGTCTCACCAGCCCTGATGTTCCAAGCGCTCTGCTCTCCTGGATTGTTCCCTATGCTCTCCTGCCTTTGCTGGGGGTTTACACAACCCGGAATTCTATGACTGTCATCTGCTCATCCTTACAGGCATGGAACTATTTTTTTAAATGGTTTATTTAACTTTATTTTATGTGCATTGGTGTGAAGGTGTCAGATACCCCAGAACTGGATTTTCAGACAGTTGTGAGCTGCCATGTGGGTGCTGGGAATTGAAGCCGGGTCCTCTGGAGGAGCAGTCAATGCTCTTAACCGCTGAGCCATCTCTCCAGCCCCGGAACTATATTTTTTAACCTTTATTTCTATTCAGCTTCACGCTGCTTCCCTGGTTTGTGATCCTTTGCTTATGTGTTCCGTAGGATTCTAGGCTTGTCTGTTTGCGAGTCACCCTGCTTAGCTAAACATGTATCCACAAAGCATCTACAGAATAAAGTAAATGCTGGTGAGCTCTCAAACCCGTGGCATGGAGCCAGGCTTCAGCCGCCTTATTTGTCTTCTCGAGACCAGTGAACATACTCAGGCTCTCCTTGATGCAGCGGAGGGATCTGGCAGGCAAGAACAAACTGATGGTGGATTAGGACACAAGGAAAACTCCTAGGTCACTCAGCATAGAAGCCAACTAAAGCAGTAAGAGGGCCCAGCATGTCCTAGAACACAGTGAGGTGCAGACCTGAAGTGAAACCCACGTGTGCCCCAACAAACTGTGTAGCCTTGAGAAAACACAAAACTCCTGTGCTTAGGTTTCTACTGCAATGAAGTGGGGATGCGATGGTCCCTGCCTCAGAGGATTGCTGTGAAGGTCATATCAGCGTTTAAAAACAAACCTGTGCCTGTAATCAATATCATCCACTATTCTTTCGCATTATTTTGCCCTTAATTGTAGTCCAGCAATCTTTCTACTTACTTTATACCAGTTCAAGAATTGACATCTAGCCAGGTGGTGGTGGTGGTGGTGGTGGACACCTTTAATCTCAACACTTGGGAGGCAGAGAGGCAAGCAAAGATCTCTGTGAGGGTGAGTACCAGGACAGCCTCCAAAGCTACAAAGAAATACCCTGAAAAAAAATAAAGAGGAAAACCTAAAAAAAAAAATGACACCTAACCACAATAGATGCCAACTGAGAATATGTCAACTAAATGAGGGGAGTTCACCCATAGAAGAGAATGTGCTACACGCTGGTAATTAATGGTAGACTATGTGAAGCATTCTGTGTCAAAGAACTTTTCCTTCATGACAAAACCTAGTGGGGAAATGAGACCTAAAATGATGTAATATTTGTTGCACAATTTTAAAATCTAGAACTTCAAGGAATGTTGGGCACCAACTGTTCATCCTCTCACTGGCTCTCAGCTTAACCGGTTTCCCAAGTGGGAAGAGCCGTGGCCCGCTCAGCAGGGGAGGACAGAGCTGTGCTGAGCTGGCCGTGGTGGGGATGAGACGCCTCGCCCAGTTTGCTGTTTCGATGTCGCACCAGAGCTGTCTGTTATTTTGTGCTGTGCTGTTGATTCTTCTCAAACCATACCTGAGGACACAGATTAGTAAATAAAAAGAGCTGTAAATCTCAGCACAGAAAATGTACTTCATAAAACAAGGGCTAAAGTACCGGGGAAATCTAGACAGCAAGGCAAGACTCAACAAGAGTCGGGGAATGCCCACAAAGCTAACAGGTGAGTCACAGTCTTCTCAGGCTCCAGTAGCCACTCACTGAGCACGCTACCAAGAAAGACCAGGGAAAGTTGGCTGCTTCAAAACACAAGCAAAAGTACACTTCTTTGGTACTGTATAAAGTGATAACATTAACCTACATGATACAGAATATCTGAGAAAGAACCTTTCTAAAAGTCATAGCCAATCAAATCGATGTCAGACCATCTACACCGTCCACTCTACAGCATGACTGCTGGTGTTTTAAGTCTCCGTGAACAATATAAACATACATAGAAATAAATAAGTAAATTTCGGCTTTAAATTACAGCTGCTTGGAAAGGGTCTCGAGTGTCCTGATTCCAACCCTCCACTGAGCCTCTTAGCGCTGCAAAGACTCCATGCCTGGCTTCAGTAAATGCATGATGGCAGCACTTGTGTGAAGACAGCATTATGCGATTTTAGCTCTGTATGCATACTTCGATGGTGGTCGTTGCATGAAAACTTATTTTTTTTCACAGCCCAAGGGGAATGAGACAAACTTTATCTAAATCTTTTCTTTTGGTAAACATTTGACCATCCTAAAGCCAAGATTCTGCATAAGGGGAGGAAGGGATCCTTGTAGGTGGAGATAAAAAGGGCTTTCTGTCACGTCCACTCCCTTTGTGAGGCTACAGGGTCCCTTGCAGAGGTCAATATACATGCATGGTCAGAGAGGGAGGGAAGTTTATTATGTAGTTATTCATTTCTCTTTCTTATTGTTTTTTTGTTTTGCATTTTGACCTAGGTGTTACTACGGATTAAGTCCCTGATTTCCTGCACACTAATCAAGTAGACTGCCCTGTACTGAGAACTCTAACCAAAGCCTCTAGGTGGTTTCACCAAACGCCTGGGGATGGGTGACAAAGCATTGAGGAAACAAGACACAAAAAGGAAGCTTGGGTGCTATTGAGACCCGATTGTATCCCCTACCGAGAGTTCATGATGAGTCACTGGGGAAAGAATATAATTGCTAAAGGTTGGGTAGTGGGGCTTGAAGGCATGCCACGTGTGGGAGAAACTCATGATGACACAGAAACCATTAGGCCCAGGCTACTGAGTTTCTAGCTTGGCTAAAGCTTACTTCCTACTAAAGAACCTTCAAACTTTCAGAAAGTACCCAGCTTAGTAAATACAGTCTTTAAAACCGTTTCTATATTTAAAACAGTGTTGTGGTTGGGTTGTTGTTGTGTCTGTTTGGTTGTTATCTCAGGGCTATTTTGTTTGTTTGGTTGGTTTTTTGTTTTGTTTTGTTTTGTTTGAGACAGGGTCTCACTGTGTAGCTCTCGCTGACTTAGAACTCACTTTGTAGCCCAGGCCGGCCTCGAACTCAGAGAGCCACCTGCCTCTGCCTCATGAGGGCTGGGATTAACAGCTTGTGCCACCATGTCCATCCCAGAGCCATCTTTCAAAGAAGTCACTTGGAGCTCAAAGGATCAGCGCCACAGTCACTGGCTGGATTGTGTGAGTGTGAGTGGACTCTGCTCTGAGTGCCTGCACTTCCCTCTCATTTCCTTCTGAGCATGCAGCACTCCTGCAAGGAAGGGAATGCCACTGTCTCCCTCTCACAGATGAAGAAGCTGAGGCTCAAACAAACGCTGCACCTGCCTGACTCACACAGTGAGGCTGCCTTGAAGCAGGACGCAGCGAAGCCTCCCCCGGGTAAGCAGGCAGAGGATAGAGCTGCAGTCATGAGGGGCTATAATCCTCAACACAAAGATTTTGGCCCAGATGAGCCTCAAGGGCAAGGTAGGCTAAAATGTGAAAGACATAGGTTAATATATTTAGCTTTAAAGAAAAAAAGGGAAAACCCTGGGAGGCAGAAACAAGCGCAGAAATCAGCACTGAGCAAGTGGGAGCAGATGCTTTGGGAGCCTGGAGGTCCTCAGAGTTGGAACTAGACCTTCTGTTTTTCTTCAGATAATAGCAATAGCCCTGAGCCCAGGTGAAGCAGGGGAGCTAGAAATAGCTCTTGCCAAAACACCTGAAGACCGAAAGGGCTACTGCTCAATCACAAGGGATTGGGAAACCGTCTTCCACCTTCCAAGGACATACTGAAGAGGTACAGCATCTGTCTGAGGCCACTCCCTGGGACAGCGTGGGAACTGAATCCACCTGCCCATGCGGGAACTCCACCCAGAAGATGAGTCCAGAAGACAGGCATTGTGTATTGACTGACTCTTGACACAACAGTCACTGTGGCAAAAGCTACTCTCTAATGACTTTCACAAGGAAACGTTCGTGAGAAGCCCGTACCGAAAGCTTAACTGCAGAATAGATCAGGGTAGCTCACAGTTAGACATATTCAAATCACACAAGAAATTAACCACCAAGGTGGGGGTGGATAAAGGGGGGAAAACACAAAAGAGTAGAGTTATATAGCTAGTTAATCTACACTGCAAGAGTAGAAAATATGAGCAATTCACTGAGGTGTGACCAGATCTGAGACTCCACCTGTGAGACACTCTTCACTGACCTGGATAGCATCAGTGATAGATCCTCCAAAACAAGGCTGAAGGGGAGAAGGAACAGGCCTTTGCTAAACTTCCAGCATTTCAGGACCTGGGAAAGGAATGAGAGAGAGAGGACAGCCCAAACAAAAGTCAGTAATCACAACAATCAGATGATGTGGGATGCCATATTGTAACTGTAATTCTTGCTGGGTAACCATTTTTGTTATATGCAATTTTACTATGTTAAAGTTAAAAACCTTCCTTTTTGATTAAACAGAAAGGGTGAAATGATGTGGGATATCTCTGTCTGCTGTGAAGATGTTTCTTTACCAATGGTTAATAAAGAAGCTGATTTGGCCAATAGCCTGCAGAATAGAACCAGGTGGGAAATCAAAGCAGAGATACAGGGAGTAAAAGGGTGGAGTCAGAGAGACACCATCCATCCACCCAGGAACGATACGCCAGAGCACCACATCAAGCCATGGGCCATGTGGCAATACACAGATTAATAGGAATGGGTTCATTTAAATGTAAGAACTAGTTAATAATAATCTTGAACCATTGGCCAAACATTAATAATTAATATTAAACCTCAGTGTGGTTATTTTAAAAATGACTGCAAGACTGGGTGGAACAAAAAGCCTCGGTTACAATCAGGCCAATCAATTTTCATATCTTTATCTCCACCCAGCTCTCTCCCTTCATATCTTTTTAGTACCCAATGCCATTTCAGCAAGCCAGCTCAGCTCCACTCAGTTCCTGCTCTACATTGCTTTTTTACCCTTCCTAACTCTTTCCTTTTATTTATTCCTCTCCCGAAGAAAACAGCCTGGCCTAATTTACCAGCCTTCTGTGCCTCAGATTCCTGAGGTACAAGACTGTTTGATATTATCTGATACGTGTTCTTACCTTCCCCTCTTCGGTCTGCTTCCAGCCAAATTCCCTCATTCCTCCCTTCCTGCATTCCCCCTCCTATATCCAATGATTAATATATTGTTACATATGCTGGTTCTCAGCACAACACCCAGAGTGGCAAAAGCTACTAAGGAGAGCACACGTGGTACTATCCATGTCTTCTTACCTAAGGGTTGATAATTTTACAGGTCACTGTTACTCCTGGATAGTGACTACTGCTTCAGACGGTGTTCGTGCATGGAGAGGACCAGAAAAGCTGCCCTCATAAAATGACACCTCTACCTAGTCCCTCTGGAACACTGCAAACATTTCCAGTGAAAGAAAAAAGGTGACTTAAAAATTAACCTTTAAAAACTTCATCCACAGATTTAACTCCTAATGTACAAGTCGCAAAGCAAAAATATCAGTAACATGAAAAACCAAGACGGCACATCTCCATAATCTACCAGTTTCAAAATAATGATTCCTACTAAATATTACTTAAATGAAATGCCTGACATGGAATCCAGGAAAATGATGTTAAATACATTAAAGTAAGTGGAAGAAAACATAAAAACAAATGTCTGAATTGATTCGAAAGAACGCAAATGAACAGTTAAATGAAATAAGGAAATCAATACAGGATATTAAAATAGAATTCAATAAAGAGACACGAGATACTTAGGAAAAACAGAGTATGATGCTGGCAATGAAAAAAATTCAGTGTTAAGTATCTGACAAAACAAACTGGTCAGAAGACATAAAGGCCACTTCATCCCAATTTAGGGAGTTATCCGTCAAGAAGCTATAAGATTCTGACCAGACATGCACCAAATGCAAGTGCAGCCAATTTCATAAGAAAACACCACTAGACTTAAAGCCACAGACTAACTCCAACACAGAAATAGTGGGTGGCTTCAACATCCCATGCTCACAAATAGACAGATCACCCCAACAAAGTATGGCAAAATTTTAGAGCTAAATGGCATCATATCAAATGGAATAAACAGAGCATTCTATGCAAACATTACAAAATATTCATTATTCTGGGCAAAAAAATAAGGGTATCACTTCAGCTTTGTCATTCACCAGCCTCACTCCAGGTTCATTTCCCACACATGCATGTACAGTACATATGCTTACATCACATACCCATACACACACAAGAATTCGCTGAACTAACACATGGAAGGCAGTCTTGTGTTTAAAGGGTAGATCTCATGTTAAGTGTTCTTGTCATGACTCGAAAAGAGAGACAATTAATTGGCTATTACAGAGACATGAAAATTCTAATCAGCAAAAAGGAGACACGGAAAGCACAAGTAAGCATCCTGAGGTCTGAGCTGGTTGCTTTTCTTGTTACCGTAATAACAGACCTGTCCAAAGCAGCCGAAGGGAGGATGTATTATGTCTCCCACAGTTCAAGGGTTACAGTCCATTGTGGCAGGGAAGAGTCACAGTGGCAGAAGTGTGAGGCAGCCGATCACATTAAATGAGATATCAGGAAGTCGAGAGGGATCAATGCTGGGGCTCTGCTCCCTTTTCTTATCCGGTCCAGGACCCCAGTCCATGGAACGGTGCTGCCCAGTTAAGGTGGGTCTTCCTACCTCACCCAACCTCATCTAAGGATTTCCTCACAGTCATGACTGGAGGCTTATCTCACAGGTGATTTTTAGATCCTGTCCAATTGAAAAGCAGTATTAACGGTCAAAAGGTGATTTTTTTGGAAGCCTTTAAAAATACACAAAACTCTGCTGTTATTTGTAAATAGTGTACAAATAGCAAGGCATAAGACCAGGGATTGGTATGATCTCTGTCAGACACAAAAGAGCTCCCAAGGTGGAAGGATGGAGAATATGTATGTATACCTGCTGGTCCTTTCAGCTACACCCACAAATGAGTACACAAAGAGAGGCAGGTACACACACACACACACACACACACACACACACACACACACACACCATTCAAGAATGTCAAGAATAAAGAGCAAGTTCTGTTACCTTCAGAAGACCTGAGATCCCTGTTACCATCCTGGCTGGACTCGATGCTAGGTCTACTTCATTGGGAGGACAGTAGCATTGCTTCTGAGAACTCAGACCCAGTTGTATGCCTGCAACGCTAGCTCTTGAGAGCAGGAGGCAGGAGATTGGAGCGTTTCAAGGCAGCCCAATCTACAAAGTGAGACCCTGTGCCAAGTCATCTTCCCTTCCTAAGCTGCTTTTTCTGCTAAGTTAGTTGTGGAGACTAGAACCACCCTGTTCCCATGACAAGCAGCCTACTCCCTGGCCCTGGCTACAGGAAAAGGATGGAGATGCAGCAAGTGCTAACATCCGCACAGTGCACAGGTAACCTCCACAGACCAGCATGGTGCTGGCTGTTTGAGGCCGGGTTGCTTGACTGTCATTCTGTTGAGCCCAAAGCCCACCCTAAGTTGCGGAATGTCTACAATCCTAAGTGTTCTGAACACACAAGGATCCACGCTCCCTTTTCCCTCTTCCCGGTTCTTGCCTCTTCTCCCTTCCTATCAAATGTTCAACACAGAGCTTTAGGTTCCACAGCTGAGCAGTGCAGGTTAATGAACGACACTGTGGGTAAAGAGGTGGCGTGAGGATGTTACTCCCAGAGTAAGGTTAGCCCTTAGCTAGAAAGCTAAAATGCAGGGACTAAGTAAGCTCCGTGGTGAAGGGTTGCTGAAGTTCAGGACAGGGAGTGATATTGAGGTGTCTGTGGGGCTAATGTACCCCATCTCAAAAAGTCACCAATGAAAAGGGAGATGCCACCATCGCAAGGAGAGCCGCGGTCATCTTCCCCAACACTTCAGCAGCCGGTTGATTTGCAGATTGCTCTTTGGAAATGTCAAGTTACAGACACCAATAAGCAGATTATTAAATCAGAAAGCTCAGCTAGCATCAGGCAAACATCACCGCCACCAGTAACAACCTCAATAATAACAGCAAATGCATGTCAACATGCAGAAACACACTGGACCAGACACCAGTGTAAGTACTTTACGTTATTAGTGCATTTGAACTCATGAAAAGCTTGTTAAACAGATGCTAATATCACACACATTTTGCATACTGAATGTCATCCACTGAGGCGTGGGACTCTAGTAGCCCGAAAACTATTAAGCTATACTGCCCCCTAGTGGTTTTCCAAAGATGGATCCCAAAAGCCTCCTTCAACCCTATTTGGCCTACTGAGGCCAGCAACAGGGTTAACCAGGCAATTATCACAAACTTAATCAAGTCATGATTCCAGCTTGTAGTAAGAGGAGCGCACTGTGTTCCCGGCACTCGGCTCCCGGCTGTACGGCTAGCTTAACTCCCGAAATAATTACACAGAAACTGTATTTAAACATTGCCTGGCCAATTAGTTCTAGCCTCTTATTGGCTAACTCTCACATCTTGATTAACCCATTTCTATTAATCTGTGTTCACCACGAGGATGTGGCTTACCGGCATGAGTCTAACCAGTGCCCATCTTGGGCAGGAGAAGCATGTCCTCTGCCACACTGTCTTCTCTCTCCCAGCATTTTGTTCTGTCTACCCCGCCTACCTGATTTTTGCCCTATCAAAAGTCCAAGGCAGTTTTCTTTATTCGCCAATGAAAGCAACACAAATACAGAAGACCCTCCTACACCATTTCCCCTTTTTTTGTTTAAACAAAAAAGAAAGGCTTTCACTTTAACATAGTAAAATTACATATAACAAAACAGTTATCAAGCAAGAATTACAGTTACAATATTTATATCTATTTTATCTTTTATTATAACAAAGGAAAACTATAACTATCCATCCTTTACCTCCATCAAAGACTCTAGATGGATAAAATATTACCTAAGTAAACAAGAAATAAGCAACTTTTAAACTCTAGAAATGACAGAGACATCTCACTGCCTGGACAGTCACCCAAAGTTTTTCTGTACCGTTGGGGCATCCATCTTCAGCCTATAGGCCCATAGTATCCAGCAGACATTTCCATGAAGCAGGAAATTTTAAAGACAGTTTAGTCACTTTTTTTTGTATCCTGCAGAATGTCTTGCAGACTCTTCCATGAATCAGGAACCCCGAAGGATCATCTCACCTTTAGGCAAGTTTAGCAGTCCTCTCTCTGCAGGTTTTTTGTGTCCAATTTATGCAACAGTCCAGGCAAGAGCAGTTTTTTGCCCAAATGGCTAACCAACTTCATAAGGAGCCTCTTTGATGTCCATCTTCCTCTTGAAGTAGCTGGTACTGCCAGGAGCAGACATGTCTCATTGTTATGAAAAGCCCTAAGTTATTAAAACATTAAATGCCATATTTTGTAGTCTTTGAAAGATATGAAGAATGCCTATCTGAAATATATCTATGCATATCTAGAAAATCTAACTAACATGACTACAAGCTTGACTATTATCGATGATTATCCATTAACAACCTATATTTTTTAATTATACATTACATTTTAAAATGAACTACACAATCACAATACCTTAATCAAGATCAGAAATACACATACATATAACAAAATTGACCTTAAACTTGTATTAATAAATCAAGATTTATACCAATGTAAATTATTCATATCTATATCACCAGCTGCTCCAGATGTGGATTCCTGGCTTGAACAGACTAACACATCTGATCCCTGGTACGCTGCTTTTTCTCTATAGCTGCCCCTAAGAATCACCAAAAGCGACAAGCTGGAGAGCCAGCAGTGTACCTTTATGGTCCTGCCTCAGGCATGTGTTAATTCTCCAATCTTACATCATAATGTAGTTTTCAGAGATTTCGATTATCTGTCTCTTCTGTAAGATACCATACTAGTCTTTTGTACAGGTGACATTATGCTGATTAAACCAAGCATGTAGGAAGTAGCCATAAATCTAGACTTGATGGTAAATCATATGCATACCAGAAGGTGGGAAAAAACCCAACCAAAATTCTTCTACCTCAGTAACATGTATGCTGGGGGGAAAGACGGAAAGGCATTCCTTCTAAAAATTTGGGAAAAAAATATCTGCATGCGTCCGCTCCCACCAAGAAAGAAGCATGGCACTTAGTGGGCATTGGCATTTGGACGCAGCACATTCTGCCCAAGGGTGTGTTATTCTGGATAGTCACCAAGTGACTCAGAAAGCTGCTGGTTTTGAGTGGGGCTCAGGATGGGAGAAGGCTCACTAAGCTTTTTCAAATGCACAATGCGTTATTGCTTCCTATAGTCACCCTACAGAATAACAGAACACCGTAACTTCTTACCCCCGTGCCCACAGATCAATGTTCCCCCTCCCTCTCAACTCTGTGCTCTCCTTGGCCGTTGATAACTGCCACCATTCTATGTTCAACTCCTATGAGATGGGCAAGTCTAGATTTTATACGTGTGACAGCAGGTGGCACTGATCTTTCTGTGCCTGGCTTACTTCACTTAGTGATTGCCAGTTCCAAGCATATTGTCACAAATTATAGGACTTCATTCCTATTTCTGGTCTCCTACACATATACCATATTGTCTCTAACCATTCATTCAGTGATGGACACTTGGGCTCTGGCTACGGTGACATTGCCACAGTGTATTTCAGAGTGCAGCTTTCTCCTGGACACATATGTGTCATCCCCTTTGGTAGTAGGTAGGATTCCTGGGTCCTATGGTAGCTCTAGTCTTAATTTAATAGGAACCGCTGAGCTGTTTTCCTCAATGGCAATTAATGTATAGTTTTTAAAACATGTTTATGGGGTCCAAGAGGTGGTCTGGTGCGTAAAGGTGCTTGCTCTCCAAGCCTGGTGGCCTGAGTCTGATCCCTAGAATCCACATAAAAGCAGAGAGAGAGCTGACTTTACACAGTCATCCTCTGGCCTCCTCCCACATGAGTACCACGGCTCATGTGCCCCCTGCACACATACCACACATGCACAAAATAAGTTTAAAACGTGCTTATGAGCACGGACTTGTTACCTTTGTCCACACTTAACTTTTTAAGAGGGAACACCTATCTCTCTGTCCCAGATGCTTCAGAACTTGGCCTATGGCTGTGTCCTGAACAATGAATGCTTCTTGTATACTTTAGTAGAAGTTTAGCTTTCAGTGAGCAGGAAAGTTGAAGGGACCTGAAAAATCTCCCTCTGGGGTTAATGAAGACACAGACAAAAAGGTAGCCATGTAACAAAAGACTTCATCAAAAACTTTAATCAACCCAGCCTAAGTGGTATTTAAACAACATGTCACCAAAAATGAGCAGAATAGATATTATTTTCAAGCAAATATGGATCAGTCACCAAAATGAAACACATTCTGGGGAGAAAATACAAATACTGATACATTGGAAGGGACTGAAATCAGCCATGCATGCTGTCTATCAGCAGAGGAATTAAATTAGAAACCAATAAGAGACCTATCCCTGGAAAATCCCCCCAAAACAAACTGATCAAAACGTTCCTAAGTAACCCAGGGGACACGGGAGGAATCGAGGGAGAAATTAGAAAGCAGTTTGAACAGAAAGCAGTCGAAACACAGTGCACGAAAACCAGCAAGGCCGCAAAAGAAGCATGCAAAAGGGCCATTATGCCATCAGAGTCTAAGATTAGAACGGAGAAAGCCTCCAACAGGGCAGCTGAGCAAAGAAACTAAATCCAAAATAAGGAGAATATAGAATGAAAGTAATAAGGGTCAGAGCAGAAATCAAATAGAAAGGAAAAAGAAAGAAAAAAGAAGACATCAATGAAGCCAAACAGTATCTCATTCACAAGATCAATAAATGTTTCCTGCCAGAACCCACTCTGCCCCCTAGAAAAGACCCCTTAATAACACCGTCCTTCCGGAACTGTGAGGCCAGGGAATGTGAGTGCTGGGCGGGGCCCCTGTGGAGCAGTGCCTCCTCTCTTCTCACCTACTAGGCATACCAGAAACCCGAGACCTGGCTCTCTGCAAAACACATTTTCATGTATCCAGGCAACAAAGGGGAGGAAAATGCCCAGGAAAATGGGATGGGCAGACACCTGCTTCCATAGAGCTCATGAGCTGTCAAGCCTTGGCCTGGGGAGCAGTTCCTCCCCGCCTCTCTGCAGATTGCTTCATGCCCATCAGGCTGTGGAACATTCTTCACATTCTAGGATCGAGATGCACAGTTTGGTCCTTGTGAGAGCTGTCAGCGTGGAGGAGGGCAGAGAGCATCCCAGGAATCAAGTTCTTGCTGTTTTCCTGAGCGCCCGTCCTCGGAAAATAACCACACCCAGGCTCACTCTGAAAACCCCTCCCTTGGCTTTCTGATAAATCTGGAGAGGTAGGTGCAAATTCACCTCAGCACCAGCACCATCAGTGAGCCAACTCCTCTTCTGTGAGCAAATAAGCCCCCAGCCACTGGTTCCCAAGATTTTGTGTTGACCAGAACTCCCCAAGTGATGAGCTGGAAAACCAAATATGCTTTTTAGTCTGCAAATATGTACAAAATCTAGACATACAAGGCAAACTAGCACATCTTCTGGTCTCCGATAAACAGCTATTAATTGGTCTTGCAAATGCTTTTTTTTTTTTTGTACTGTCCATAAGGACAACCAGAAGAAATTTGCTTTCAGTTGGCAAGGCCAGCAGTACGCCTTTCTACTTTCAGTGGTCCGAAAGAAAATGGCCCCCAAAGGAAGTGGCACTATTAGGAGGTGTGGCCTTGTTGGAGGAAGTGTGTCACTGTGGAGGTGGGCTTTGGGTCTCATATATGCTCAAGCCACACCTGATGTCTGAGACCACTTCCTGTTGCCTGCAAGCAAGATGTAGGACTCTCAGCTGCTTCTCCAGCACTATGCCTGCACACCACCATGTCCCAACATGATGATGATGGACTAAACCTCTGAACTATAAGCCACCCCAATCAAATGTTTTCCTTTATAAGAGTTGCCATGGTCCTGGTGTCCCTTCACAGCAGTAGAAACCCCAACTAAGACGGTCCCTCTTTGGATGGGCAGGCAAGCAGGAGAATGCAATTGACACGTGACCTGAACCTTGAGTTCCCACAAACGAGGTAGGAAAAAGAAGGGCTGAGTACAAACATGAGAAGAGAGATTAATGACACACCCAAAGATCTCTAATAAATTACTCAATACTTCCCTGGGCACTGTTTTCTGAGCAAATTCTGCGCTCAATTCTGATTCTATTGCTATAAAAGGCAAAAAGTGCTTGTGCACACAAATAAGCATGGGAGAAGCCAGGAAAGTTAAACACACAGGCGTCCTTCAAAGAATGGAGATGTTTAACCTGTTCCTCCTGGAGTCAAGAATGGATATAGCTTACAACCTGGCAATCCTTTGCTACCTGGTAAGCCAGGTTCCCAGAATAATATGTTTGTTTATCCCAGACCCTTCCCTCTAAATCCTTGACCATTGCTTCTAGACCAAAAAACTAATTCTTGTGAGCGATGTCACTTGTACTTTACAAAAGCCTAAGTGACTTCTGTGTTGTCTTAGGGCCAGGCCAATCCTCATACCCACAGGCATCATGTATACCTCAGTCATTCTCCCTAGAACTTTATCTTAAGCATTGTTTCTAAGTCAACGAGAATACATCTTATATACAAAGCTATATGTGCTTTGTAAAGAGCTTCAATGTAAACATGTCATAAGCTTTGTTATCCTTATGGTGCTGAGTTAATTTTTATCAGAAAACTTTTCTCCAAAATTGTGCTGTGCTTAAATATGGCCAAAAGTAAACCAGTGGTCAGACTCTTGACATCCTGGCCCAGCACCAGTACCTAAAATAGGGCTGAACCAAGGTTCGTTTTTGTCTCTTCACAGATCATTTCCCTGATTGCTGTAGAGCCTGCAGGAACCTCCACATATTCTAGGTCAAAACTTAACAAAAATCTGAGATGAAGGCACAAATTCAATCTTGTGTGGATATTGAATCTCTGTCCTGGCAGTAGACAGACTGTCCAGTGAAGCCAGGCAAACCCACAGCATCCTAGGAACCTGGATGTCAGAGAAACGGTGCAGTGAAGGCTATACTGTGGCCCCGTAATGTTGTAAGGAGGCTACTTCTTTGTTTTTTGGCTGCCCAGACTCCCAAAATAATCACACAGAAACTCACCTCACCACCAAGTCTATTCCTTCACTGGCATTAGAGCCTAGTCCTTCAGGATTCTAGTGTACGCTGAAGATCAGCTGAGACATACAGCCTCGTGGACTGAACAATTATTGGACTCTTGGACCATCCATTCACAGTCAGTCATTGCTGGAGTAACTGGACCACAGCCTGTAAGTTATTATAATAGATCACCTTTCTATGTGTATATAAAGAGATTCATTCTCCAAGTCCTGTTACTCTAGAGAACCCTGACTAATACAGTCACCAGATTTTTTAAGGTGTCAAAACACACCTTGAGAAAACAGTGCTAACAAAAATTGATTATCAGCCAACAAAATAGCAAAATTCTGTCCATACCTCTCACCACGCACAAAAATCAGTTCAACATGGATCAAAGATTTGCACGTATATTTGAAACCTTGAAACTGCTAGAGAAAACACTTACATGCAAGGGCTTTCTGAAAAGGGTTTTAGTAACACAAGGAATAGTCCCAAGAGCTAGCATAGGAGATCACGTTAGATGAAGAAGCTCCTACACCGAAAAGGAAATCATAAGCAGAGTGTCTTACTTACTGTCCTATTGCTGTGAAGAGGTACCATGACCCAGGCAGCCTACAGAAGATAGTTTCAGAGCGCTAGTCCATGATCATCATGGTGAGGAGCATGGCAACAGACAGAGAAGCATGGAGCTGGAGACATAGCTGAGAGCTTTAGATCAGGAATGGTGTAGGAGGTCCTTCTGTACTTGTGTTGCTTTCATTGGTTAAATAAAGAAACTGCCTTGGTCTTTTGATAGGACAGAACTTAGAGAGGCGGGGAAAAGAGAACTGAATGCTGGGAGAAAGAAGGCAGGCAGAGAGAGCTGCTATGAAGCCTCAAGGTCAGACATGCTGAATCTTTCCCAGTAAGCCACGACCTCGTGGTGAACACAGATTAATAGAAATGGGTTAGATCAAGATGTGAGAGTTGGCCAAGAAGAGGCTAGATATAATGGGCCAGGCAGTAATTTAATTAATACAATTTCTGTGTGGTTATTTTGGGGGTTAAACTAGCTGGGTAGTGGGTCGCAGCCTGCTCTTGCCTCATTACAACAAGGATCCACAGCAGGAGGGAGAGAACAAATGAGACTAGGCCTGGCATGGACTTTTGAAACCTCAAAGCCCACCCCCAGTGACACACCTCCTCCAACAAGGCCACACCTCCTAATCCTTCCTAAACAGTCCGACTGGGAACCAAATATTCGAATATATGAGCCTAAAGAGGGTCACTATTATTCGTACCACCACACAGAGTGGAAAGGCTCCCTACAGACTGTGGGAAAGATCTTTCCCAACTGTATATCAGACAGACGAACACCTAGATGTAAAAAACAACAAACACACAGGTCATCCAATTCACCAGCGAGCAAAAGAAGTGAATGATATTCTGGAGCCAAGAGATACAAACTGCCAATACGTACTTGAAAGGATGCTCAACATGCTTAGCCATTAAAGAAAGGAAAATTAAGACAGCTTTGAGAGTCTACTCCACCCCAGTCAGAATGGCTATGAGCAAAAAAATAAATGACAACAAATGCCAGTGAGGACGTGGAGAAAGAGGCCCTCCTCATCCTTTGCTGTTGGTACTGTGAACCCACGCAGCCACAATGGGGGCCAGCGAGGAGGTTCCAGCAAAACAAAAACTGAGACTAGTACATGTCTCAGCTATAACACTTCTGGGTCTGTGCCCAGAGAACTGGAAGTCAACCTTCCAATACTTAAATATCCATTGTTGCACTGTTCATAATTGCTAAGAAATGACTACAGCCTAAATTATTACCTACAGATGACTGGATAAAGAAAATGTAGTACATATATACATGATGGAATCGTGCTCAGTCATAAGAAAATGAAATCACTCCGTTTGCAGGAAAACAGATGCAAGTGGAGGTCATTATGTTAAGAGAAATAAGTCAGACCCACAAAGACAAATATTACATATTTTTCTTATAATGTGGAAGCCAGGTTTGTGCACATATATGTGTGCGCCTGCATGTGTGCGTGCGTGTGCATGTGTGTGTGCATTCCATAGCATAAGTGTGGAGGTCAGAGGACAATTTGGGTATCAGTCCCCTTCCACCATATTTGAGACAGGGCTTCTGTTGTTCTCCTGTGTGTGCCAAGCTGGCTGGCCTGTGAACTCCTGAGTATTCTCCTGCCTCTGCCGACCATCTCTCTGTTAGCAGTGCTGGAATGGTGGACACTCACACCACTATGTTCGGCTTTTACAAGAGTTCCTGGGACTCGAACTCGGACCTTCTGGCATACCTGACAAGTGGTTTTCTCAGTCGTCTCCAGAACCTGTTCTTCCAGTTTCGGTGTGAGCTATAGCTAATCCTTCTTTCTCTTTTGCTCTCTTCTCTTTTTTCCTTAGACTAGCTAGAAGTTTATGTTACAGTTGTTTTATAGAAGTTTACAAATTATTGCTTCTGCATTCCTGTTCTCTATCTTATAGACTTCTATGCTTACCTTTATTTCTTTATATCTTCTTGCTCTGTGTTTAATCATTTTTGACGTTTCTAAAGCTAGTTGATAAGTTTGTCATTATAAGATTTTTCTCCTTTCATAAGTGTTAATACTACATAGTCTCTCCAGGCTATTCTTTGGCTATAAACATACCAGTTTTATCGATTGTGGTTTTACTCCTCAATGTAAAGAGATTTAGAAGTTCCTTTATGCTTATTGATTAGTGTAGGATTTTATTTTCTAACTATTTGGAGTTTTCCCTCTGCCATTCCCTCATCCACCTCTCTTTTAATTTCATACTGGTCAGAGGATAGGCTTTGCATTGCTTCATTCCTTAA
This sequence comes from Ondatra zibethicus, assembly GCA_004026605.1. Lineage (NCBI taxonomy): Eukaryota > Metazoa > Chordata > Mammalia > Rodentia > Cricetidae > Ondatra > Ondatra zibethicus. The sequence continues at coordinate 38,073 of PVIU01011713.1, read as the reverse complement.
AAACTGGAGAAGGTTAATTCCATAGTCTGGAATATTATTTACCATGGTATGGAATACTCATATACTTAAAAAGAATCACATTTGGCATATGTTGATAAAAGCCTTCAGGTTGGCAACCCAAATTTAGGTGATAGTTGTCTTCAGAGTCCTTAGGTCTTCTTGGGACTCATAGACTATGTATGCACTTAGTATGGGACTCATACAATATGTAGGCACTTAATAATCACCCTTAATAATACAGAAAGCAGAACTGAGATAACTGAAGAAATCCACAGCTGTGCTTGGAGACACCAGCATCAATTGCCAAGATGAGTCAGTAAGGAGGAAAACAGGGTAGAAGCAGAATTGAACTCAACCCACATTTCTCCTCTGTCAAAATCATAGTGCCATTATCACACATCCGTTGCTCCCTTCATATATATTGATTAGGGTTTGCAAAGCCCTGTGTCTACAAGGGACAAGCCAGCAATTAACAAGTGAAGTCACCTGGGGGCCACTCTGCTCTAGGAAGCTGGAAGAGGCATATCCATGTTACATAGTATGAGATTTGTCTAATCTAAGGATCAGGGACCCACTTGGTTTTTAGGGGGACATGACTAGAATAAAACTAGACCTTTGGTTTTTTTTTTATGAAAACCAGAAATCTGCACCTTTAAGTGAAAAAGTCCTAATTCTTGGCATTGGAAAGGCAACTCAGAATAGAGTTGAAATCCAAGAGAGCTGAGCTTAAGTACAAACAAATTCACCTGCAGGCCAGGTCCTAATGGCCTTTGCTTTGCAATGGTTCTTCCCCTGGAAGTCTAGGTGACAGAATGCGATACAGACTTAGACTCTATGTGTTAAATGAGTATGCAAGTATATTCACTGAAAGATGAGGACAAAGGGGTGTGCTTTGGGTTCTCATTCAGCAAGCATGCCCCCATCACCTAAGATAAACCAGCCATTTCTCTAGTATGGAGGTTCATCAGGGAACCAACAGACAAATTCCTGCTTTCAGACAGTAAGAAACAAGCAAATATGGTATGCTGAGTTAGAGGTGATGAGAAATATTTTTTTAACATAATTGGAATGTATTACATGAAGAGACCATTTCCAAGCCTCTGGATAATGTCAAACAAATGCCAGGCAGTAGCCGAGTGGCTTTAGCCTTGTCATGCCAGAAGGGGGCAGCAGAGAGCAAGATTGCTGGCACCTGGACCAGCAAGCAGGCTGCCGAGGAGGGAGGTCGGCTGTCAAGGGGTTGTTAGGGCAGGTGCCACAACTCTGGTTAAGGGGACACGGCCAGGCTTAGCAGAGAGTGGATATCCAGGCTTCTCACCAACCATCCCATCCCAGCCTAGTGCCTGCTCCTGGCTGCCCAACTGCCTCTTGGCAGGGCGTGTTTGAAGATTGTTATGCGTTAGAAAGCAAGGTAAGAAAGGCTGGACGTAGGTACAGTGGTGCACACCTGTAATCCTTCCGAGACCGAGGCAGGAGGATAGTGAGTTTGAGGCTACCCAAGGATATGTAGCAAAACCCTGTTGAAAATAACTAGAAGGTGGAGGAGGACGTGGAAGAAGGGGATGAGGAGGAAGAAAAGGAGGGAGAGGAGGCGGCTCAAAATGCATGGAAAGAGCCAGAGGCGTTGTAGGAGACAATCAGAGAGGTACGTGGCTTGCAAAGCATGGCAATCTGTGATTGGGACACTGGCTTTCACTCTGAGGGAACCATGGACCACTCTGGCAATCTTAGCAGAACACTGGCGGCTCGTGTACGTTTCACAAGGAATCACTCTGGTTGCGACTGTGGGTAGAGAGGGGCAAAGGTGGAAGTCGTTGGCCCTGACTGTAGTGGTAGCAACGGGATAGTAAGATGTCACCAGCCGGGCACTAAGAAAGACAGAGCTACGGTTAACTGGTGTGGGAGACTCCAGGCGCGGGACTGGCTTAGCAGAGAGGAGGCTGAAGAGTAGACATGCCCATGACACGGCTATTGGGTGTCCAAACGGAGATACTGAATCCAGAATTTACAAGAAAGACACGGACTGAAAATGTAAACGTGGGAGAAAGATCCCGGGAAGACAAAAAGGAAGATGGGACTTCCAGCTGGGATAAAGGGTGGGGTTCTTACAGCAGCAGGCAGGTGAGGAGAGCATTCCAGATGAAGGAATCACTACAGTGAACGGTAGGGCTGGGGGCTGGAGGCATGATTCGGGGAAGGTTAGTAGAGTCTGAAGGAGCAGTAGATTTGGGTTGAGAGGAAGTTAGGCAGAAATAAAGCCGGTCCTTGACGCCGGTCTTCCACTTGAGACTTGCAGCTGTCATTTACTTGGCGCACATTTATTGGACACCTGCAGGACCGTTCTGCTCCAGATGCTGATCATAAAAGAGCTTATTGAACACTGTGAGTGCAATAAAAAGAAGAAAACCTCACTCACTCCTCGCAGCATTCTGAATGCAGAGTCTCCCCAGTCGAAAGATGAGGAAACCAAGAGTCCGTGTTTCCCCAATCCTCTCAGCCAACGGGGGAGAACCGAGTCAGAATTAGAACCTGAGAGTGTGTGACCCTGGGACCTTTGTCCTTAACACTCTTCCTCACTGCTGGCCCAGCTTAACCCGACCAGGCATCTGTCAGGTGTAGGCCAGCAGCCAGCTGAAATGCTGTTGAGCTAATGGCCTGCCCTCAGCTCAGCTTTCGGGATACGCCCTGATCAGAGGTCAGCTGAGGAGCCAGAAGCAGCTGTTCCAGGAGGAAAGGTGGCTGCTGACCAAGGCAGAGGTCATCAGGCTGCTGTCCTAGCCTCACCCAGGAGGGCCAGTTCCCCATCGCTTGGTGAAAGGATAGACAATGGAAGTCCCTTACCAGAAGTGAGCATTGAAGAAACCTTCAGCAGCAGCACATCTGCCCGCCCTCTCCTCCTTCTCTTCCAGGCCCATTTAAAGGTAGAGAACCTGAGGTCCATACTTTGAGGCAATATCTGTGGCCAAGCCTGTCTGTGCTGGAACTCACGTCTGAGGACTTGGTTTAGTGTCCTTGGTTTACAGCACACTAACACTGTGTGGTCCACGTTAATGATTAGGCTCACCACGGCAGGCTGAGGTAGTAGGAGTGTGTGTGTGTGTGTGTGTGTGTGTGTATGCACGCATATGTCAAATTCATGACCCCAGCCCAGGACTGACACTCCCTACCACTCCCAGGGAAAAGAATTTCTCTTCAGTTCAGCTCAGCTTCCAGAGGAATTTAGGACTTAGGCATCAGGTTCACCAAAGGGAATAGGGAGGAGGAACCTGCTGGCCAGTGAGTCCCCCTTGGTGTCCTTCCCGGAGGGGTGTTCTCACCTGGGCCCCAGGAGGCTATGTGAGGAGACTGACCACAGCATCATGGAAACAGTGAGGGAGGAGGGAGGAGAATGCCCATGGAGGTGGAGTGGTTATCTAGCAGTGGGTGTCGAGAATAAAGGAAGGAATCTGAAGATAAGACATATTACGTAAAAAGAGGAGGAGGAGAAAGGGAAGAGAAACTGGCAGTACCATGGAGTCAGTATGAACCCATTTGTGAAAAAGTATAGGTACATATGTGATGTGCACAGGTGGCCCCCTCGCCATGGCAGTTGGCATGCATCTGTTCCCTCCAACAATGAACTGGGTACCCCTCCTCTGCTAGAAGGGGGACTGCCAGATAGAACGGGCAATACCCTGCCTCTCACAACTGTGCAAGGAACTGGGGCCAAGATGGTGTTATTGTCAACTCTGTGTCACCATGGTAACAAGCTTCTGGGCACGTCTGTGAAGGACTATCTAGACTAGGTTAAGTGAGGTGGGAAGACCCACCCTAGAGGTAAGTAAGACCATTCTCATTGGCCAGAGTCTGGGACTGAATAAAAAGGAGAATTGAACAGGAAGCTTCAATCTCTCCTTTCTGCCAGCAGATGTCCTGTGATCAGCTGCTTCAGGTTCCTGCCACCTGAACGGACAGTACCCTTGACTATGAGAACAAAACACACCTCGTCTTCCTTAAGCTGCTTCCTGTCAGGCATCTTATCTCGACAATGAGAAAAGTAATGGTTAGGGGAAGAGACGTCGTCTTGTATTTTTAAAACACTCTGTATTATCTGTAGTTTTTGCAAAATGATTTATTTGTGAATGTGTCATTACAGACATGTATGTAAGAGAAGGGAGGGTTATCACTGGTTAAGGGCTGAAGGTCACAGGAGCACTTAGAAGGGAGGCCAGTGTCTTCTAGGCTATTGCAACCCAGCAGGCAAGCACCCTCCCCCACCCCACCCCACCCCTGTCACAAACACAATATCGAGTGTCTGAGAGAGAAGAAGGAAGCCCTGTGATACTGTGTGTACCACAGCATGCGGACTCCAGTACCTGCAGAGTCCATTTCTGGGCTTCTTGTTGCTGGGTTAAAATGCCGTGACCAAACACAAAGAGTTTATTTGGGCTTATGATTCCCAGGGAAGAATCCACAGTGGAAGGAGAGGCATGGCAGCAGGCAGCTGAGAGATCACGTCTCTGTCCCCAGGCAGGAAGCAGAGAGCAAACCGGAAATGGAGCACAGCCATATCCTCGCAGAGCCCACTCCCAGTGACATACTTCCTCCAGCAAGGCTCTGCCTCCTAAAGGTTCCATAACCTTCCCAAATAGCACCACCAGCAACCTTCCCAAATAGCACCACCAGCTGGGAGCAACAATTGGAATACCTGATCCTAGGAGGAGGTAGTCCTCGTTCAAACCACCATACAGCCTATAGTCTCCTGCAGGCTGGCACAGACCCCTTCCTGGGTGGCAGGGGATGGGCTCTGGGAAAGATCTCAGGGCAATTCCATCTATTTTTCATGAATGTCATATGATAGAGTCATACCATCGTCTTTCTGATCACAGACCTCCTTTCAGCCGTGTTCTCCGTATAACCAGGCTTTTGGAGAACCCTGCCCCACCCTTCTCAAAGGTACACACTCCCCCAACACAGACTACCGAAGAGCAGACGAGGAAAAGGAACACAGATTATACAGAGGGACACACCCCTCCAACCTGACTCCCACCCTGAGCTTATCTTTGTCTTCTGACCTGCACAGAATAACCAACAAGATCAACTGTTGGCTGATAGGATAGCAAACATCCTCATTCCATATGCTCTGAATACTGTGATACACTGGCCATTAAATCTGAGGTCAAAGTTCCCTATCCAAACCCTGACTCAGTTTTAAGCTACATTCCTTTACAGGTGAGTATAACCATATAACAAATATGAGTCATCATTATTGATATTTTGGATGGGAATAAATAAAAGGTTTGTCCTACAGAATAGCTCTGAGAAGTCAGAAAGGCTCACAGGTGCTCAAGTTCTGTCACTTACAGTACAGTGTGGGAAGGTGACATGCTCTGCAGGTTTCGGGGATTGCCTGTGCACCTAGAATGGGCAAAAGAATGAGGAGGAAGAGGTGCCCAGGTGAGCAGAAAGTGTCTGCAGCTGGGATGGAGATAAAATCTGCCTTAACAGGAAGTGCATCCAGATCAAACCAGATCTACCTGTTCTCAGAGAAACAAGAAGATTCCTTTCCGGTGCCTCAGGCCTAGATCAACTTGCCTGCTTCTCTCCTCGTGCCCTTGAACTGCCACAAATGACTTTTGCAAGTTACTTACCTCATAAGCAAAGGAAAAAAATGAAGCCAAGTGCTCAGTACCTTGCATCATTATGCTATTAGGCTCCATTCACCTATTTTTCTGATAAGGGGCATCCTAACGGCTGTCTCATCTTGGGTGTCTTAGTGATACATTTCTGTGGAGGTTGAGCAAACCAAGCATTCCTCTTTCAATCCCTTGCGCTCTTCTTTAGTCTCTTCACACATCTGCTTTCCTTTGGAAGGCTGTTGGCCAACTCTTTCAGGGAGTTGTATACCCAGATCCTCCTCCAGGAGTTCAGGTATGTGATGCCTGAGTCACCGCTTAATGGCCTAATGCTTTCCCTGTTTCTCATTGTCCTTCCGGTATAGCATCCACCAGCCAAGGTCCTGACAACATGCTTTAAGCGGCACTCAGGGACCGGCTGCACTCCTGGATCATTTGGGCCGGTTTAGAACACACGGATCCCCAGAGCTGACTCTTAACGTGGAGAATCGGAACCTCTAACGCAAAGTCCCTGGGAATTTTTCGATGCTTCCTAGGGAATTCTGATTAGCAACGGTATTGGCAAACTTTGCCACGTGGTGCTTTTTACAAGCTTGAGAGGGCAAGGTACACAGTTCCCGGCTCTGGGATTTGTTTCCGACTCTTCTAATCCACACTGGTTAATTAAAAACTTCGCCAACAGAGGGCAGCATGGGCAGAGCAATTGGGCTTCAGAGTCTTCCTTGCGATTTTTTTCATGTCCACAAGCAACAATTGTCAAAAAAACAAAAACAAAAACAAAACAAAAGCACCCTACCATTCATCGCACAGAGCTACCTGTTTAGGAAGCATCTCCAAAGTCACAATTTGTGACGTCCTTCACCAGGCCGTCAAAGCCGGCGTTCTGCCTTGGTGTTAGCGGGGAGGAAATCTAAGGTCTGAGATACATCCGATAACTTCTCTGAGGCTTTATGTCCAATAAGGCAGAGACAGGTAGGCTTCACATAGATTCTGGGAGGGGATTGGAGGAAACAGGAACGGCCGCATGGTTGCTTCGTGTAAAACTTAGAAGAGAGAGGACTGGGGAGCTAGCCCCAGTTGGTGAAGTATTTGCCATAGAAGAATGAGAATGACTTTGCTCCCACATAAGATAGAAACAGGATGGCCATGCACTTGTAACCCCTAAAGTGGGGGTGAGATAAGGTGTGGGTTGTCTGGGGCTCACTGACCAGCCAGCCTAGGCTACTGGGATAGTTTCTGACCAGTGAGAGAACTTGTCTATAAACAAACCAAAAAACAAACAAATAAATAAAAATGCAAAATAAACCAGAAACTCGAACCTCATCTTTAGGAGTTTGGCTCATTAAGAAAGTCCAGATGCTTTTAACCTTCACAAAGCCACGTTCCTATAGAGATCAGGCAAATGAGTGACACAGACTCATCCACACCCTGTACAGCCAACCAAAGTGACAGCTGGTGACAGGGATCCAATTAAATGCCACAGACTATCTCTCTGTTCTTAGCGTACATTTGCATAATATCAACAATTATGTCTCAAGTCTTAAGAAACAAGCTACCTGGGGTCTTATCAAAATGCGTCCTGCATCTGGGAGGTTTCGGCAGATCCCTCGGCATGGTCTAGCCAGCTCCTCTGTGATAATCCAGCAGTAGGACCACAAACCTACACCACCACCACCACCTCTGCAATTCCTCTGCATGAGTTGAGGCCCTCAGTCAGAAGGATGTGAACAGTGGAGCTGTGGACCTCTTGATTCTACACCTCTGCCCACTGAGGGTAGCTCTAATACTTACAGACATAGCGCTCTCTCTAGCTCATCAATTTATACTGGCCTGAAGAACCTGTGATAATACCAAAGTTGCAGGCTCCTAAATTTTGAGTCACTAATACTTAATGTGATGGAAATGCAATGTGTGCAACCTTAGCTTGGAGCAAATTAGGGGCTGTTTGTCTGTTCGAGTTTTCTGCAGAGTTTATCAGAGAGGATTTGTTTCCCTGAAGACACCTAACCTGGAGCCTTTTCAATTATCACAGCCACTACTAGCTTCTTATTACTACATGAGACAGGAGTGTGGAAGCCGCCAAGTGCTCCCAGTGAACAGTAGGGCACCCACAAGAATGCCCTATTCACAATGGCATGCCATAGAGAAACCGTGCTGCATTCTGGGCAGCTCACACTCAGCAGCATCTTGGGCAACTAACTCAGTCAATGATATTTGAAAATATTGCCACAGATCCCAAGAAAGATTACAGACAAGTCATCTGAAATGGAAACCCCAGAGACCCCACTCTTTCCACAAGGCAGGATAGTTGTGTGGTTGAGGGGCCAAGTACCTAGGTTTGGGTGCCACCCTAGTTGCCAGCAATCTGAATGGAATTGGGCATTTTCCTCACAATCTCTCAGCCTTTATTTTTTTCAGACATCAAGCTGCTGAGTCCCTGAGCAAGGGCTGTTTCAGGAAGCCAAATGCATAAATGTGGCTGGTTTCTCTAGCAAGGGCTACTCACTCACTGAAGAAATGAGAGGTCCTTGATTCACATCATAATTCTCTTTTTAAAAGGAGACAGTTCTGAAATCGGAACCTGTCCCAAGACCAAACTGACCCAGCTTCTTTCTACTGGACAGAAATTCAGGACTTTAACCATCACCTCTTCTCCATGTCACAAGGGGGTTAGAAATAAATATTATATGTTCAAATTATAATAACATATGTTATTATATGTAACACGCTTATGTAGCCAGGTTCATAATAGACCAGTGTTTTTGCTCTACTATCATGCCAAGACACTAATAAAAATGGCAGAGCCAAAGGTTATTTGAAGAGCAATTTAAAAAAAGTTTTAAAGTTTACTCGTTGACAATTTCATGCGTGGCTATAGTGTATTTTGATCATACCCGCTGCTCCAGTTAACCCTTCTTAGCCCACTCCCATTGAACTTCTTCCCAAGTCCCTCTCCTGCTTTTATCATAATTCCTCTTCAAATCTGATGCAAACTCAGCCTTTTCAATGTTGACTGGTGGCTACAGAGATGATCCAGTCAGTAAAGTGCTTCCCATGAAAGCGTGGAGATCTGAGTTTGGGTCCAAGGCAGGGAAGATGGGGATAGATGGATTGCAGGAGCTCATTGATCAACCAGTCTGACCAGATATGTGAGCTCCAGGTTTCAAAACTAAGGTGGAAAACAATTGAGGAAGACACCAGTGTTAACTCCTGCCCTTCATGTGCCCGTGCACACACATGAACAGATACAAACAGCACACAAGTGTTGATTCAGGCATGAATATTAGGGATTGATGTTATTAGGCGTATCTTCTGGCACAACCAGACTTGCATTAAGATATTTTGTTTTGTATCATTATAGGAGAAACAACCATGATGTGAGCTAAAATATTTGATTTTTCTGTCTCAGGTTTAGTTTCTTCCTGTGAAAAATAACAGTAATCTCTATGCCGCAGACCTCCCAGGAAAATTAAAATTAAATGAGCTAATGGATGCAAGGCCCTTTGCACGGTGCCTAGCTCTGTGTAAAAGGAGGCTTTTTATGCTCTTGGCCTTCAGTCACCAGATCAACACCTGATCAGTTACCTCTCTACAGACAAAAGGAGACAGTTCTGAAATCGGAACCTGTCCCAAGACCAAACTGACCCAGCTTCTTTCTACTGGACAGAAATTCAGGACTTTAACCATCACCTCTTCTCCATGTCACAAGGGGGTTAGAAATAAATATTATATGTTCAAATTATAATAACATATGTTATTATATGTAACACGCATATGTAGCCAGGTTCATAATAGACCAGTGTTTTTGCTCTACTATCATGCCAAGACACTAATAAAAATGGCAGAGCCGAAGGTTATTTGAAGAGCAAATAATGACAGGGATTTAAAAAAAAACAACAACAAAAAAAAACAGCCTTTGACTAAATTTTGCATAAAGGACTCCACGTTACTGCGCACCAGAGACCCATGCTGCCACATGCTTCATATTCCTTTTTTTTATGAGAAAGACGGAAAAAAGAAACAGAAAACATCCAAACTAGTATCAGGGCAGGATTCGAGAAGGTAAATTCGAGCACATATCTGTTTATACTCTATGACACAGGGAAGGCTTGGAGCTGAGCAGAAGCATCTCATCTAGTCCCTCCATCTTCCAGATGAGCAAACTGGGGCACCTTTGGATTAAATAGCAGGTCCCATCCTTCAGACTGCAGTGACTGACTTAAGAATCCAGGCACAGATTGTTCATTCCTGCTTGACTCGGAGATTACACTAGAAGGCTAGAAGGAAACTCGGAGTTCTATTCTAAGCTATTACACTCACATTTTCATTCAAGCAGTGGTTCACTACATGCCAGATGGGGAGGCATTTACTTTTTTTTATGTCTGAATGTACAACCCAGTCCATAACAAGCCCAAACAAATTGTACAAGATGGCTTCGGATAGCTATGACCAAGAAGGAAGGACAAGTTAGAGAGGGTCTCCAAAGAGGTAATATTTACTAGACATGAGACTTGATGGATAAGAAGACCCTGGCTTGTGGCATTCCGATAGGAGAAGACCTGAGCTAGGGAGGGCATGTCCTAGTTAGGGTTTCTATTGCTGCAACAAAACACCGTGCCGAAAAGCAACTTGGGGAGGAAAGGTTTATTTGACTTACACTTCCACACTGCTGTTCATCACCAAACACCAAAGGAAGTCGAGTCAGAAACTCAAGGCAGGAACCTGGAGGCAAGAGCTGATGAAGACACCATGGAGGAGTGCTGTTTACTGTCTTGCTCCTCACAGCTTTCTCAGTGTGCTTATAGAACCCAGGGCTACCTGTCCAGGGATGTCACCACCCACTGTAAGAGGAATTTTCCATCAGGACCATAATCAGCTCTGTTCTGCCAGCTACTTCCCAAATAACTACTCAGAGAGTTAATATTAATTATAAATGCTCAGCCAATAGCTTATGCTTATTACTAACTAGCTCTTACAACTTCAGTCAACCCATAATTCTTATCTACCTCTGCCATGTGGTGGTACCTTCTTTCAGCAAGGCATCTTCATCTCCTACTTCTTTTGCATCTGGCTGGTGACTCCTCTGACCCCGCCCTTCCTCTTCCCAGCTTTCTCTCTGCTCCAAAATTCCTGCCTAGCCATCATCCAAACAATCTTCTATTAACAATGATGGCAATACATATTTACAGTGTACAAAGATTGTTCCATGGCAACCCACCATGGGCTGGGCCCTCCCTCATTGATCACTAAATGAGAAAATGTCTTAGAGCTGGATCTCATGGAGGTATTTCCTCAACCGAGGCTCCTTCCTCACTGATGACTCTATGTCAAGTTGACATAAAACCAGCTAGTACAGGGCAGCAACCACAAAGGCAGGAGGCAGCACAGACAAGAGGAAGCCCATGGCTGGAAGAGTGGGTGAGGTGGGGATTTTAGGAAGGTAGATCAGAGAGGTGGGCAGAGGCAGGATGCAGGGATGCAGGGATTTGTGCAGAGTGCTCCTGGCTCACCAGGTAGAAACAAAGCTGAGGTAAGACCCGGAGCCTCTGAGCCCATTTGGTTTGATGATTTCCACAAAGGCCCTTGCATCATTGTGGAGGCCATACATTAAGTCACCACATCAGTTCAAGGGGTGACATATGACTCTCAGACATATTATGTTCACACTCAGGACCCAGCAAGGAATAAACCTACAGGGACCATAGAGCCCCAGGAGCTGAGTGATGAAGCTGAAGAGTATTCCCTTCACTGTAGTCACTGTGAGTCATAATCACAAATCAGCCCCACAGGCCTAGAGAAAGGGCTTTGCTAGAGTTAAAGGCTAATTTTTAATCGTTAGGATTTTGGTTTTGGTTTTGTTTGGTATGGTTTACTTTTTTGTTTTGTTTCTTTAAATGGGGTCTCTCCTTATAGCCCTGGATGCCCTAGAATCTCTCTACAAAGCAGGGGGACCTTGAACTCACAGGAATCAGCCTGCCTCTGCTTTCCCAGTGCTGTGATCAAAGACATGAGCCACCATACACAGCAGGATTAATTTTTAATTACATGATAATTCACAAATATATTTTCCTTGTTTAAAAAGGGGTGACTTAAAATAAAATATGGTCCCTGCAGCTAATGTCCCCTGAGACTCCTTCCCTCTGAGCTTGGTCCCTTGTCAGTCTCCATCTCTTTCCCAACAACTATGTACTTCTTCAGCTCAGCAAATATATTTCTAGATCATATCTTATTCCTTAAAATGTATAAGCTCTATCATGTGATATTTTGTGTTTGTTTTAGTACATTCAAGCAAAGTATACATAAAGACCTGCAATTTGATTTTGCCCCAGCCAGGCAATAGGTTTTTAAATGGCTATGCAGGTCCTACATAAACATCCACTTCATTTTTCTAATTGCTATGTAATATTCCTTGATATTATATAAGCAAACTATAGTTTAGAATGTTTCCAATTATTATTTTTTTAATGTGTATAGGTGTTTTGCCTGAATAGATGTCTGTGCACCATTTTATACCTTATGCCTGTAAAGGTAAAAAGAATGCAACAGATCTCCTGGAACTGGAGTAACAAGGCAGTTGTAAGTCCAGAAGTTTCTGGGAATCAAACCTGGGTCCTCTGGAGCAGCCAGTATTCTTAATCACTCAGCCATCTGTGGTGGCTAGTTCTGTGTCTTCTTCACACAAGCCAGAATCATTTGGGAAGAGGAAAACTCAACTGAGAAAATCCCCCTACTTGATTTAACCTTTGGGTAAGCCTGTGATAGAGGTGAAAGTTTCCTATTTTGGAGATACTTGCCAAATACCTAGCAGCTGCTTCCAAAATCACCACACGGAGACTTAATATTATTTATATATTCTTAGTCGAATAGCTCAGGCTTATTACTAACTAGCTCTTACATGTAAATTAACCCATTTCTGTTAATCTATGTATTGCCACATGGCAATGGCATTACCTCACTTTCTACATGTCTTGCTTCCTCAGCAGCTGCTGGCATCTTCTCTTGACTCTGCCTCCCTGTAACTCTGCTTGGATTTTCTACCTAGCTATATTCTGCCCTGTCATAGGCCAAAGCAGCTTTATGCATCAACCAATAAATGCAACACATATTCACAGCATACAGAAGGACATCCCACATCACTGTGGTACATTTTCTTGATTGATGACTGATGTGGCAGGGCCCAGTTCATTTTAGGTGGTACCACCCCTGTGCTGAGTTTTAGAAGAAAGCAGGCTGAGCACACCAGGAGGAGCAAGCCAATGAGTAGCACTCCTCCCTGGCCTCTGCATCGGTTCCTGCCTACAGGCTCCTGCCCTAGCTTCCCTCAGTAATGGACTACTACCAGGAAGTATAAGATAGAATAAACTCTTCATCCCCTGTTACTTTCGGTCACGGCATTTTATGGCAGCAATAGAAACCCTAAGACATCATCTCTCTGGTCCCCTCCGATTCTTTCTATATTACGATAAATGATGCAATGAAATTTCTTCTTTGTGTACTGTGTGAGGGTTCCTCTCAGAAAGATGGAAAACTTGACTCTTAATGGAGTTACCCAAAGGAAACTGAGTCAGTGTGGATATTTCTCAGCATTTAGTGATTTTGCCTAGACTTGGGAGACCCATCCTTAATTTGGTAACTTTGTTTCCATCACAGCCTCACGGCATGACCATCCCCCACCCCTTTATGATCCCGTATAAAGAAGAACCATTAGATGACCTCTTGAGTTCATAGATCTTATATCCTACAACTCTGTAGCTCCGTGAATTAAATTTGTGGGGTTCTTTCACAATCGGGGGTTTGACCTTACAGAGGTCATACGGCTCATCTCTGTGTGTCACAGCACACCAATATCTCAATGTTCTGTTTGGAGGAATGCATGTTGAGGCCATTCCTAGGAACATAACTAGCACATACATAGCCACTGACTTCTGTGGTCCCCTTTTCGTGCTGTCTTAGGGTTTCTATTGCTGTAAAGAGACACTGTAGCCAAAGCAGTGCTCATAAAGGAAAACATTTAATTGGACGGCTTACAGTTTCAGCAGGTGGGCCCGTTATCATCATGGTGGGACATGATGGCATGCAGGCAGACATAGTGCTGGAGAAGGAACTAAGAATTCTATATCTTTGATTCGCAGGCAACAGGAAGTGAACTGAGACACTGGGCAGTATCTTGAGCATAGGAGATCTTTAAGTCTGCCCCACAGTGACACACTTCCTCCAACAAAGCCACACCTACTTCAACAAGGTCACACCTCCTAATAGTGCCACTTCCTATGAGCTTATGGGGGCCAAATACATTCAAACTACCACAATGCCCTTCCTATGATCTCACCTTTTTGCACTTCTGTGTTAATCCTGAGACTGGAGTGTTAGTCTGTAATGATAGAAAGACAAAAGTGGCCACACCAATTTTGCATATACTTTAATTTACAAGACATAGTTTTCATTTTACTCCTGGATTAACCCTAAGACATACCACATAGTAATGAAGTGAATACTGTTGTCCATTATAATTGAATAGACCAAGATATAAATAATTCACTTCTTTCCCAGAGTTAGATAGCTAAGAAATAAAGGAGAACCCCATAAGTCCTTATTTCTTCTTCTTCTTCTTCTTCTTCTTCTTCTTCTTCTTCTTCTTCTTCTTCTTCTTCTTCTTCTTCTTCTTCTTCTTCTTCTTGACAACACTGGGTTTCTCTGCAGTGTAGGTGTGGAGATCCATTTGTAACCCTAAGTGACTAGGGAGACGTGCATCCTCAGCAGTCAAAAGATCTTAGTGGAAGACCTAATCCAGAGACAGAACTTAGATCCTAAAGAGCAGCCAAGTGGATAAAGAGGAGGAGGATAAACTAGGGAAGACGGCATAAAAACTAAGTAACTGAACTCTGGGGAACAATGACGTCTTGTGGTGTGGGAAACGCTGACCTCTCTAACTGAAGACACTGTGCGGGCTACCTACTTTATACTTTAGCCCTTGAATCAGGACTAAGAGGACGAGGAGGCTCCACCTGTGTAGACATGGGAGAAGAGCAAACCAAGCATGAGAGGAGTGGGTGCGGAACTCCCACGCAGATGGGCATGCACACTGAAAGTCCTGGGTGGTCAGTGCTAAAAGCACAGCAGTGGCAGGCACTGCCAGCAGGAGAACTGAAGCCAGGAGAGATGCTGAGTGAAAAGCAAGACTTACTCCACCTGCAACCTGGAGGGGTAGGGCAGAATGCTCCCTGATGTCTCTTCAGATTCTACCCATGGGGAGACTGAGTCACAGACAGTGGACAAGGGAATGACAGGACTGTGCCAAGAGCTTAGGTCTCCTCCAACTGGCTGTACCCCAGCTTCTTCCTTCTGCTAGAAGAGTGACCATCAGCAGGAGCTCCACATACCTACAAGACCTCAGCAGAATCCTGCAAGTGGGACTTCTGCCTGAAGCTTCCCACGTGGTCACCCCCAATTCTCTGATCTCAAGGCCAGCCCTTTGTTCCCCCCTAGAAGCCTTGCAAACATCTTGGAAACTACTTTGATTTTTTTTTCAACATTTCTCTACAAAACAATATAAGGAACAAGCGGAAAAGCTTAGCTGTTCCAGCCAGAACAACAGGGCCAAGGCCTGCCAATTCCACATAGGTTTAGGTATCTCCTGGGGTGGGCGGAAGAGGACGAGACTGGGGGAGGGGACCTACATGGGGCTAGGAAGCAGTAGACAGAACACTGTCTCCTGAAGGGGTTGGGTCTGGGTCTCAGCACAGACCAGTAGTGCCCTACTACATGACCTTAGAAAGTGGTCATATCTGCCTAACTCCAACCGAGGACTCTCCACTAAGTGCTCACCAACACTCAGAGCCAATATCAGGCCTCGGGAACGCTCTGGTACAATCCTCCTGTTATAAATATGGAGACCTGGGCCAGTGAATTTCACCTAACGAGTCATCTAGGTTGCCATGAATACTAAGCAGCTACTGGTGACTGACTCTGGACCAAACTGTGTATCTTTTGTTGCTGTGGATGCCCATAGCGAGGTAAGTCTTGCTGGAATCTTTATGTGTGAGGAACCTATGGGTTTGAAGTTTGGCCTAAGGTCACACAGTGGACAGAACTGGCCTCCAGATATCTTATCCCACTGTCTCTACCTTCATGACCTTCAGCATAAAGACTGAACCAGGGTCTCTAGCCTCCCATATCAATAGAACCACATGATACCAGGCCCCTTAGTCCTGAGACTGTGGCTCATCACAACCATCTATATTCTTGTCAGTTCTTCCACATGAAGCCATTAGGCCCATCAGAGGTGTTCAGCTTTGCCTTCTCTCTGGTCTGTGGTCTTTGATTCTGTGGTGGTTTGCCACAGGCCCATCGGGAGTGGCGCTATTAGGAGGTATGGCCTTGTTGCAGTAGGTATGACCTTACTGGAGGAAGTATGTCACTGGGGGTGGGCTTTGATGTTTCAGAAGCTCAGGGCAGGCCTGGTGGTTCACTGCCCCTTCCTGCTGCCTGCAGATCCGGATGTAGAACTCTCAGGGACCTCTCCAGCACCATGTCTGCCTGCATGATGCTGTGCTTCCCAATAATAATGGACTGAACTTCTGAAACTGTAAGCTGCCCTAGTTAAAGGTTTTCCTTTATAAGAGTTGTTGCAGCCATGGTGTCTCCTCACAGCAATAGAACACTGACTGAGCCCGCCTCCTTAGCTCTATGTACTTTACCTCCCTCCAGATCCAGTCAACTCAGACTGCCCTTTCTCCTTTCGCCTCAGAGTCACCTGACTGGGATGCTGCTCCTCGCTTGTCTTCGACAGTGATGACAGTGATCGTAAGTCCGTCACTCATCAGCATGCTGTCTTCTCCCCTTTGACTCTGCAGCACGGTGCCTCCTGACAGAATAGATGCTCAGCTAAAGGCTGCTAAATAAATGAATTAAAACCAGCGCCTTCCAAAATCTCTTCTGTGTGGTACTTATACAAATAATCTTATTAAACCTCCATAATCCAGAAATGTTCATTCACCCAAGGACTGATGGTTGGGAATGCATCCACCTGGATCTTTTTTATGCATGACAGATACACAGCTACACAGTTGCCACTCAGTATCAACAGGGGATGGGTTTAAGAGGTACCCAAAACCCTGCCTGCACAAGCCCTTTATATACAATGGCACAATGTGTATGAATACGTGACACAATGTGTATATACAATGGCACAATGTGTACGTATGAGCCTTGCACTCCATTCATTGTGCTTCCAGTAATCTTTAGATTGCCTATAATACCCAATACAGACCAAGGCTCTACAAGTAGTTTTACATGTAAGAAGCAGTGACAAGAAAAGTCTAGACATATTCAACAGGAACACAACATACTTTTTCAAATATTTCCAATGTATTTTCAAATCTTCAGAAGTCAGCTGAATCTCAAGTGGAGAATGCCAGTGGCATGTACATGTGGTATCTCCATAGGATCTATTTGTGGGGTGATAATGTAATCACCTCATGTGCTATATTATGGGTATTCTATATCTTAGTCTATAATACTATATATATATATATATATGTCCACATGTATGGTGTGCGTGACTGCAAATATTCCAGATACATTTTTCTATAGTTTTCTTTTCTCATTTAATCACATACTTCCAAACCAAGGCCCCTTTGCTCTACACGTTACTACACATTATTTTTCAAAAGTAAGAACAGAATTTCTCGCTCTTAGTGAGGCGCTCCCATAAGCAGAGGGGGCAGTTGTTAGATTATGATGAGCCCTCCTGTGTTTCTATGCTGGCATCAAGGTGAGGGTGAATGAACACATATTCACCAATGTACAGCAACGGCACCAGAACAGGAGGTGAGGAGCAGGCAGATAGGACAGAGAAGAGTGTAGATGTTACAGGATGGGGATGGAGGAGAAAGATGGATACAAAAGAAAAGTTAGTGCTTCAGCACTGTGTTACTTAATAGCAATGCATGGAGAGGAGGTGTGGGCAGAAGGTGAGACAGAGGAGAGCTAGACATGACTCTGGTCAGGTCCAGGAAGTCAAGCACCTGTGAAGAAAAGCCATGTCACAGGCAGCCCCACAACAGCCTCAGAGGCCAAGGCGATGGCCATTGAAGCTTGCCCCAACTGGGATCCTCTTCCCCGTAATGAAGGCAGAAAAATTGTCTCCCAGTAATTTTTGTAGTAGGGCTTTCCAACAAGTGGGAGCCTGTTTCCAAGTAGAACTTGTTTATGTCCATCTGGATCCTCAAAGTTCAAAACAAACTTCCAAACAAAGGGTTCCCGGCCTATAGCTGTCACCCCTGTGCTCTGAACCAGAGGGAGTCATGGCTCTGCTTTGCTGATGACTTCCACAGCCACAGATCACCACCCCCACATCCCCCTGTGTCTTTCCTGCTGCCTCCGATTGTTGTGGACATCCTCCTAGGAACAGCTTTGGGACCTTTTAAAAAAAAAACAAAAAACCCTTTCTTCCTAGATTTAGAACCATGAAGAAAAAATAATATTATTGCCCTCATAGAAGCTTCTTGGATCTTTTAGAGTGGTCCATGGTCCAGAGAGCTCTCCTAAGGACTGAATTTGACAGCCTCCAGCAGGATATGTTGTTGAAAGAATCCCAAAGTAGAAGAACCAGCAGTTAAACTGCATGTCGCTAGAAAACGCTAAGGCGTGAAAAGGTTCAACGGGGAGCTTGTCTAGGAAATGACAGGATTGTCACTGAGCACAGGTGCAAGTGAAGGATGGCACTAGTGATTAGTCTACATTGTGCCTTCATGAATCCCACTATATTTTCTACAGTAATTCAAAAGGTAGCCACCGTCATTGTACCCATTTCATAGATGAAGAATTTGACATTCATAGAGGCTGAGTATCTTGTCTGAAGTCATGCAGCTAGGAAGTGATGGGGCCGGGAGAGTCAATCATTTGGGCTAAAGACAGCTTGTGGGATCCTAACCAGGCCCCCAGTCATTGGACTTTCCTAACTTATGCTTTGTATGGTTAACTGCCATATTCTCTCTTGTCCCCAGTGGGACTGATGCTCTGTGAGTGTAGAGGACTTGTCTGTCCTCCTGACCACTGTGCTCCCCAGGACTGTATACAAGGCGAGCATAGAATACATTCTTCTAGTCTGGTTTGTTGTTGTTGTTACATTTTAATAAGCGTAAATTAGGCTGAGATGGTGACAAAGTCAGCAGTCATAGGAATGTAAAGAGCCCCACCCTATTTCAGTCAGTTGTCACCCAAAAATATTTCAAAAATAGCCATGAGAACTAATTGCTAAAAAATAACTTGAGGAAGAGCTAGTCGACTGTGCAGAAGCTGAAGTGACCTTGTGTCATGAGGTCACGTACCTGCTGCCTTCCTCAGAGGTGAGAGAGCTTCAGGGTGAAGGTGCCTGGACCTTCCACAATTAGGGTTTTGTCATATTAGGGCCACATAAGTTAACGGTCATTTTGTCAACAAATATTTACTGACACCAGGCCATGGTGGTGGGAGTCTACTGAGAAGACCCTTTATTTTCCCCATGGAGTGAACATTTCTAGTGAGACAGAGGAGGTAGGCAATTATAACAAATTAATCTAGTGATCTCGGGAATCAAGAGAGTAACGGGTGGGAGTGGACACGAGTTGAAAGGATAAAGGGATCCCCAGCATCTCATTCACTAGTCCAACTGCCCCATGCTCCAGTTCAGTAGGGACCTGCTCAAAATCATAGAGCACCCAGTTTGTCCTGAGCTAAGGTAGAGCTCTCCTCCCGCAAAGCCAGTTTCTCCTTCTAAGTCCCTTCCAATGACAACTTTCTTTTCCTGTATCGGTTCATCCCTTAGACCCAAGTCCACCACCACTTATTGGCCCCAGTACATCTGAGTCCTATTTTTTTCCGCCCACCACCCCCAGCACCCAAGCAGAAGCCCTGCAGGGCGGAGCCTCGGACACGCGCCGGCGCGTCCAGCAGGTGGCAGCAGCGAGCGGCCGCGCCCCCCGCGCTGCCAAGCCGCGAGCCCACATCATGGATGGCGAGCTCTCAGGTTTCGCCTGGCTCGCCCTGGCATCCCAGAACCCAGACGACCAGCGGGATTCATGAGCCGCTCTCAGGGGCCGGGGCAGGGGCCTCTGGCTCCCAAAGCTGGCCAAGAGGTGGGTCCCGGGGCGGGTCGCTGCTCCCGAGGCCGGGCGGGGACGCTCTGCCCCCGCCCTGCCTCCCTGTGGTCCACACCCCCTTCGGGCTCCGCAGCCTGCCGGCTGGGATAACACAGAGTGCAAGCGAGCCGGCGCTGCCAGCCCAGCTACTGTCCAGGGTTCGGGTCCCAGGTGCCGGGGACCGGGCACCCGAGTCCTCCTCGCCTGCCCCTCCTCCCTATTCACCTGCCCTGCTCGCCCACTAGCCTTCAAGGCCAACGACTCCAGCCCAGACGGCGAGGGACCAGCAGGGGGAGAGCGCACCTGAGGATACACAGCTGGTCCTGCTCTGCCTTTTCACCCCTAGGTGATGAGTGAGGCCAGGAGAACGCAAGATTTAAAAAGCAACCGGGGCCTCCGTATTGAATGAAAGACCCACAGCTAAGGCATCACCATGAACACGAGCAGTAAGTGGATCCTCCTCTCCTTTGCCATGGGAACAGGGGTGGGGGCGGGAGGTTCAGGAGCCTGCGCCCCGGCTGCCTGGAAAGAGGAAGGAAGCCGGTATCTACGGGAACACCTGACCCTGGACTCTGTCCTTCGGGTGCTTTCAGAGCTCCCTGGCGCAGGGAGAGAGCTTTGGGGGTCTGCCTTTTCCTGATGATTTTGCTAATGTTTAATCGGCGGCGCCACTTGCCTCTGTCGGGAAAACTGCTGTCTCTTAGCTATGCCTGGAAAGGCCTAGGAAGCAGCAGTGTGGCCATTGTCTGACTGTGGTGGGCTCCCAGGAGACCTTCATGCCCACATCTGGAAATTCGTGGAGGCCCTACTTGTCCCGGGAAGAGCGAGGCCGTGGGCGGGCCTGGGCGGACCTGGGATAGCAAAGAGCAATTTGATAAACAAATCCTCATGAAGTCACCTTTGGGTCTGGAAGAAAGATCCAGCTTCGGTTCCCTCAGTGATCCAGGCTGATTGCCCACCTACCTGGAGGCTGCTTAGCCTACAGGAGAATGTGAGGCAGTGACAACCCCTTTGAGGACCAGCTCTAGTAATGGCAGAGGCAATAACTGCCCTGCAGAGGCTGGACCAGACATTTTGCTCCTGGTTTGGGCCCTCGCTACTATGAAATGCTCCCTGCAACCCAGGAAGGAACAATCTATCTCCAATAACGTTCATTCTAACCGTGGGCTCTGGTTGAGTTAATGCGACCTGGAAAATACCTTAGGAGAACATAACTGAGTTCAAATGTCACTGTCCTGCTCTCTTGTCAACTTGCTTGCTGGGGTCATCCCAGCACCAAATAGAACTGTTCAAGCGAGGATTCCTGGATGCATTCCCAGTGGGGGGTTCTGACTTTTGGGAATAGTCCCGACTCTGCCTCTCAGAGTGCTTAGCTGCAAGACTGGGAGGGTTGAATCAGAGACCCCTCTGATCTAAGAATTGACAAGTTCTACAAAAGCAGTAAGGGCAAGCAGGGTGAGTGGGTCAGCACCTGAGTGAGACTATGTCCAGCCTAGACCCCTGTTTCCTGACCCTCCCTCCATTTCAAGGCCTTGGCACAGGGACGGGGAAAACAAAGCAGAGCTGCTGGGATGGAAATGAAATGTATTTATTTACTACGTATTTGTGTGACTCACATCACCGCCGTCTTCCTTTGTGTATTACATAGCTGTGCTAGGCAAGTGAGCGAGGCTGGGCTCCCTTTCTCTCTTATAGCCGAAGAATTTTCCTCTTAGCTGACAGTCTGAAATGATGGCTTTGGCTTTGTACCAGATTTGGGGAGGGGGTGGAGGCAAGTCCTGTCTAACCTGTCACTACTGGAGGGCTATATGTTTGCAACTGTGTACTTCCAGAAAAATTAAGGTGTGGATTGCCTGCCACTCCTTCCTCTGTCTAGGGGGGAGTTTTATGTATGGGAGTCTTTCCCAGTAACTGATAGACAAGAAGGATGGATCATCTGTTTTCCCAGGAACTAAGAAAGGCAATAGAAACTGACTCTGCCTTTTCACTGTCGAGAATCCTGAGATGCTTGTCCTGTTAGCAGCTCTATTTCAGACTGGAAAAACAAAATACAAAACAGATTTTTCCCTCATTCTGTCCTTCCCTCCTTCAAAATAATCATCTACATAGTTAAATGTTGTACATGACATACTGGGAAAAATGCCGTTTTTCTAATCAGGGAGTGATAAGCTTGCAGGGGTCCTGGGACATAGGCAATAAAATGACCAGGACAGCTTGGGAGCCCCAAGCACCCTCTAGGAAAGAATGCTCAGCAGCTAGAGAATTCTGTGAGGAGACTCAGACTCAGGGCCTGAGAACTGGACTTCATCATTGAACTTCATCCCAACAAAGAGAACCTACAGATGAAGAGAATATAAATAGACCTCATAGGAGTGACAGGGCCATAGGGCCTCAGAGGCAGAGTGTTGGCAGGAGGCCCTGGGATGTCTGATGTGATCAAAAATGTTCCCCTTTGCGATGTGAGATAGCCTAATTCACACAACTCTCAGAGTGTATCTCACTTCCAGTTAAAGGGGTCCTCACCCCAGTTACTAAACTGGGCTCTGCTCCTGCTGGCTCCATACAGACTCTCCCATGGAAGCTGGAAGATTGCTCCAGCTTTGTAGATGACATTTTGCTATTAATATTAGGCCATTCCAAGTCATTTAGTTAATTGTTGGATTCTGAAAGCTCCTAGGATGTGAACTGTATTTGACAGTCAGTGGTTCAGGTGCCAACATCGAAGATCGGGAGAACCGTAACTTATTGCTCAACTCCTAATCAATTCATCTGGAGAACAATCCTACAGGGCCGCGGCTTGGAGGCAGCTGTAAGATCAGTTACAGCCGGGTATTGTGGTGCCCGGCCTATAATCCCAGATTTATGGTGGCTGAGGCAGGAGGACGTCCCTAAATTCAAAGCCAGCCCGGGCTACCTGGCAAGTTCTAAGTCAGCCTGGATTACAAAGTGAGAGTCTATCAAGAAGGAGAGAGGAAATTTGGTAAAGCGTGTTCTGCACCAGGGGGTCCCCAGTTCGGTTTGTCTTTTTCCCCTTAGGAACTATGTGATATTCAGCATGTTGTTTCATCTGCAAAAAAAATTAGACTGGCATAGAGACTACATGTGAAAATTTTGTGTAAAATACTTAGTGGAACTTATCTGTGGGCACAGCTATCATCATGCCAGCAACAGGTGGTCAGCCTGTCATCTTTCTTCTGATAATCATTGGGATCGTTGTCACCACTGAATTGACTTTGGGACATTAGCAAGCAGATCACTCAGCCCCTCACACCTTTACCAGGAGCTGAGAAGCATACCTGGAGGGTAAATCTGCAGGGTGGAGTGGACTGACAAGGAAATGCTTTATAAACAGGCATACATTATGTTTATTAATAAGACCGTTGTTTCTTACATGACACAACAGGACAGTGCTCAGCCAGTCATTACTCCATGTTGTTTTCAGCATTATCCGGATCCTTGCTTCTGACATGGTGATCAGCATTAGCAAGGCATTTGGAAGAAGAGTGATTCTGGGGCTGGGGGATGGACCGAGAGGGCGCAAGAGGTGGGCTCTGCACTCAGAGCCAGTGAAGAAGAGGAAGGGGCCACCTAGGGCGTTTCCACCCATAGTCCCTTGTCACCCAGGAAGCACTTGCCTAGCCCCAGGTGGATAGGTATGTGAAAAAGATATAGAAATCAAATAATAGGGGCTGCAGAGATGGCTCAGCAGTCGCTGCTCCTGCAGATTTGGTTCCCAGCACCCACGTGGCAGCTCACATTCTCTGAGGATCTGATGTCCTCTTCTAGCTCCGTGGGCGTGAGGTACTCACATGCTGTATACACATACATGAAAGCAAAACGCTCACACACACACAACAATAAAATAAATATAAAAGTGATTTTTCCAAAGAAGTCAAATTTTCACTAATAATAAATTATAAAGAAATTTATTTTGAAACAATTCTTTGATATATAAGTACTATAAATTTACTACATACTGAAGAATAAAATAAGTTTTCCTTCTGCCATGGTATGATGATTTATTTTTACACAATTAATTAAATCTTGGTTGACTATTTAATACAGCAGGGCATAAAATATCTTTAGCATTTTCAGAGTTTATCATGTTTCATTTTATAATCATCAGTTCTGAAAACACCATCCCACGTAAATACACAATACAAAAATGACAGAAATATATTTAGGGCCATCTCAGAAATTGCTGGAAATTCTGTCCTAATCCCAAGCCAAAATTTTATTTAACAATCTTTCATGAAAGTAAAGTCAACCAACCAAACAAACAAAGAGAAAGTAAAGTCAGCAACACAAATAGCCCTTTTTAAAAGCAAATGTTCTACTGGGCAGTGGTGGTAAATGCAGGTGGATCTCTGTGAGTTTGAGACCAGCCTGGTCTACAGAGTGAGTTCCAGAACAGCCAGATCTAAACAGAGAAACCCTGTCTCAAAAAAAAAAAAACCCAACTCTTTTAACATAATGCAATCAAAAAAATATATTAATTTGATACTTACCTGCTGAGGAATGATAGTAAAACAGTATAAAAACTTTTGTTTCCCATGATTAAACTATTATGTTTCTTTAAGAGCCAAAAAAAAAAAAGTCGGTAAGCACAGCAAAAACACTGCCGTGATAAAACATGTAATGGTTTCAAATCTGAGCTAAGGTGTTCCGGACAGTGTTCTTGGCACCATGTGGTGTTTTAGCACTCTCAGTGAAGAGACAGCACAGTGCAGTCACGTGACACAGCACAGCCTACACCCGCCAGAAATGCCAAGTTCATTACCTGTTTGACTTTAGATTCATCTGTGTCCGTTGAGCATTCAGGAACCTTTCACCACTGCCAAATTTTTCACAACCCCGGCATTGTTCCCCAGCCCCATACAAATTGTAACCCACAGCTGAAACGCTCTATCCTAGAAGAGAGGCCTTGGCTTCTAGGGCTGGCTCCCTCCAGCTCTCTTTCCTCCTACACATGGCCAGTCTAATTCCAGCGATCATTTGTCTCCTGCCCCACTGAGTCATCTCCTAACTGGCCTATCCCACCCCCTCAGTCAGTCCCCCATATGAACTGTCTGCAGCATGGCATGCAATCCAGCCCCACCTCTTCTCTTCTACACCACTCTGTGTCCTTTGGGGGGGGCTATTTTTTGGTGTTTGGGTTTGTTGTTGTTGTTGTTGTTGTTTGAGACAGAGTTTCTCTTTGTAGCCCTGGCTGTCCTAGAACTTGCTTTGTAGACCAGGTTGGCCTTGAACTCAGATCCACCTACCTCTACCTCCTGAATGCTGGGATTAAAGCTATGCACCACCACCACCCGGCTCTGTGTCCTTCTTATGTTTGCCTCTTTCATCCCTCTGAGAGTCCACTCTGTGACCTTCAATGTCCAGTAAGTCCTTTCCACACCAACCTCTCTGCTGGCTCCCATGCGTCACCCATCTGGCCTCTCCACCCTCCAAAGCTGCCAAGTTCTTCCTGTATCCCTCTGCTAGCTAACGTCTCCATGGAGGATGGTCACAGTCTCAAAACTTGCTCCCTGTCATTCTATATGCTTGCATGTGGTCCCTGCATGAGGCCCAGCTCTGCAAGTACCTAATTCCACACAGGCTGTGGCATGCAGCCTGTGGCAGTGAAACACTCTGGGGTTTCCATGAACCCAGACCAGTTGTTGTCACCATCTACAGTCGTGGAGACCATCCATCAACGGTGCATGCTCAGGCAGCAGAAATCTTTTACTCTCTGTTGAAGTTCTTGTGTTGATACCAGGAGTTCCCAAACTAGAAGAGACTGAGTTGACCCTGGCATTCTTGAAGACCTGAACACCAGAGTCAGTTCTGTGCCCTATAAAATGCCATATCACTCACTGGATGAGAGTTCGCAGAGCCCCTCTATGCAAAACGTAGGCATCACTTAAGGAGGAATGAGCCTCCTGCACACCGCAGACAAAGCCCTCTGTGCTCCTTCTCGGGGCCTGGCAGGCTACCAAAGTCACTTTTTCTCAGCAGTCTTTCTTTTGTTGGAAAGGGCATTCAGAAATTATTTAACCCCACAAGAGTGTTACCAGCAAGAAGAAATTGAGCTATGACATATAGATTCTTGGGTTCAAATTCAGGATTATCATGTACTATGTGATGTCAGACATAAGAGATTATGTCTAGAATGTGATTGGTAAGATACAAATGATCAGGGTTCTTGAGAGAACCAAATGAAATGCTCGTGAGTGTTGGGTCTCAGCAAACAGAGGTGAATCGGAAATTGGCCCTTGAATAAAGCAAGGTTCTGAACTGATGGTGTCATAGTAGCCAAGCTCTTTGATTGACATCAGATTATTTCATTATTACAATCACTGATATGGGGTTTTATATATAAATGAGCCATACCCTTCAGGAAGATTATTAACCTGGCATTGTACCGGGCTTAAGCTATAAAGGGCAGATAGGAAGTGAGACTCCTGCATGGTTGACACACATTGTCCTGGTTCAGAAAAGGCACAAGGCCAAGGTTCATGCGGGTTACAAGATAGAAGAAGTAGGGGAAAGATCCATTAGAAACAAAAACAAACAAACAACAACAAAAAAAAAACATCTGGGCTCTCAGCTTGGCTTCTGGCAGGGGACAGAGGGGCAGTGTATAGTGAGTTTGAGAAAAAGCGTCTTCACAAATGTGTGGGAAACATGCAGAAAAATAAAAGATTCAGCAATGGCCTAGAGCTGGGAGGTTAGTTACGGCGGCCATTCCACAACCCCATCATGAAGGCCCCTGGCCTGAAGGGCAGAAAGAAGGAGCCAGAAGGTTCCACTTGGTGCTGGGTATGATCACCATAACTTAACAGGGCCTGCAACCCTTGGCTCCAAGAGAGCAACCACCCCAGTTCTAGAGAAGTAGCCAGGGGAACCAACATCATTCTGCCCTCTCTTGGGTTCACCCCATCGCCCAGTCCCACTAGAAGCCATAGGGCAAGAAAGGTAATTGACAGACGTATAATAGCTACCCTCCCATGGCCACACAGGGCTCAAAGCCGGCTAAGAAGAGAGGCAGGAGACAAGAGCAGTCAGTGTAGACACCAGCACAGGGAGCAAGATGTCCTTCCTCTGCCAGTGCCACTTGCACCCAAGTGTCCCTAAGACTTCAAGAGAAGGAGCCATTCACAACACAAATGCAATAAGATGCCACTCAAGAAATTCCAAACCTAGAAAAAAAAAAGTTCCCAAATCATGAAGCACTCGTTGATAATGATTACCTGAGGGGGCCTAGAGGAATAATGTAAATAAACCATTTTTAAAATCATTCAAAATAACAGCACACATCTCTGAAAATCACAGTGTGATTTCAAGATCACTTGGATTGTATAAAGGAGGTGATACCCCTTCCTTCTGAATCCCAGCTTCCCTGTCTGGCAAATGTTTCATCTTGCTGAGATAGCATCTGCTCTAGTGAATGGTCAACCCCTGGCTCACACCCAACGTTCACCAGATTCCATTGTAAATGAACAGAAAACACCCAGAAGCATGTAAGCACCTTCAGCTCTGGGTAGTTCGCTGATTAAATTGTCATCCTGTAGTTCCTAAGAGAACGCTGAACTGAAATTGTTGAGTTTAAACCCATCCCTACCCCTTACTTGCTGTGTGTGTCTATAAGTAAATTGCCCGCTTCCTACCCTAATTTCCCTTCTTTGATGATAATCAAGAGGGCATGGAGTATTAATAAGACTTCTTATGGAGTTGTTGGGAATAGTCAGTCTGGGGGTTAGAGTGATGACTCAGCGAAGAAGAGCTCTTGTTGCTCTCATGAGGACCTGGGTTCAGTTCCCAGCACCCATGTGGTGGTTCATAACCATCCTTAACTCCAGTTCTAGAGGATCTGATGCTTTCTTCTGACCTCTGAGGGCACCGGACACTCACATTGTGCATATGCATACATTCAGGCAAGATACTCATATGCATAACATAAAATAAATCTTTTTTAAAGTAATAAATCCATCTGTAGTTGCAAATTGCTTGGAGTGATGTCCAGCACATACCAAGTGATTATAAAAAGAGTAAAAAGAGCATATTAACTCGCTAGGGTTTTCATAGCCAAGTACGTTACATGCTGAGTGTTTTGAACAACAGAGACGTGTTGCTTCATAGTTCTTGAGGCTTTGACCCCAAAGTCAAGGTTTTACCACAGCAAGTTCCCTCTGATGATCTGAGACTGATCTCCTGGCCTATGCCTAGCCGTCTTCTTGTTTCTCTTCAGATCTTCCAACTCCGTGTGTGTGTGTGTGTGTGTGTGTGTGTGTGTGTGTGTGTGTGTGTGTGTCCATGTATCCGTGTCCAGATTGCTCCTTCTGGTGAGGACACAAGGCACACTGGATTAGGACCACCCTTGTGGCCTCATTTTAACTTGATTATCTATATGAAGGCTATCTACAGATCAAGCCGTGTTCTGAGAAACCAGGTCTTGAGATCTCCAAGTCTGAATCAGGATGGCGGACACAGGTCAGCCCCAGTGCCATGACTGTTGGGGAAAGCCCCTCAAAAGGAAATAATCCCTGTGGGTAGGTCTCTCCAAACTCCAAGCCCCCAGAGCCGGCACAGGATGTTGACAGGTAATGTGAAATACCAGTGTCGCCTATGTTCGCTCTCCAATTTTGATGTTTAAATACTCGCTTTGCCATTCCTGACCAAAAAGGTAGTCTATCTTGGGCTAGAAATAGTGCTCAGTTGGCAGTGTGTGTGCATATAGTGTTGCTGTACACAACAGGCTCTGGCTTGGGTCCCCTGTATAAATTGGGGGTGGAGGCCTGCACCTTAATCACAACACTCAAGAGGAAGGAGGATCAAAGGTTCAAAGTCATCCTCAGTTACAGAACCACTAAGGCCACCTGAGCTACCAGTGATTCTGTCTTAGAAAAGAAAGAGGAGTGGGTCCTCATACAAAGGAGGACCAGAGGTGGCTTAGCATGCTCACACTCAGTTTGCTGAACACACATGACACACCTACTCAGGATATTATTCAACTGTGGTATTCAGTAGTGTAAGGGAATTGACGGGCATGGTCTTGGTTTCCAGTTTGCCTAGCTGCTGGTAATGCCAAAAAGGAAATTAAAACTGGATGATGTATGCACTCAAAAATTATTTGTTAAAAGCTAGGTCTGCACCAAGCATGATTCTGGTAACAGACAATAAATAACGCCAGCGTGGCTCACTTTCATGGACTATACAGGTAAGTGCAATGAGGCCCTGGCGGCCGGCATGCAGTGCTTGCCCTGTACTGAATGTTTAATACATTTGAATTATTAGGTGACTCAAAATTGGGATTTCCAGTTTATCTTTAAAACAAAAATAGAGCCTGAGTGGTGGTGGTGCACACTTTTAATCCCAGCACTCAGGAGGCAGAGACATGGATGTCTCTGAGTTCAAGGCCAGCCTGGTCTACAGAACAAGTTCCAGGACAGCCAGAGACACATAAAGAAACCCTGTTTAAAAAAAAAAAACCTAGAAGATCTAGAAGATTCCAATCCCTGTCCCCCACTCTCTGCAACATGACCACAGTCAGTAGGATTTATACTGTAAGTATGCTGTATGTATACAAGTTTTTTAACCACAGTCACCCCCAATCCCCATAGTTGCCCCCACTTCCTATTACTTAACAAAAATTTCTATGTTGTGTTGCCACTATGGCACTTGAATTTTTAGAGCCCATAGTAAATGATCCATATAGCATCGTATGTGGAGAAGCGCATCTTCGCTTGTAGAAGTCGCAGCTTATCCGTGAGAGTCCTGCCTGGAGTTGGTAGCCGATCAGCCTGTCTCCTACTACCAGGTATTAAAGTTCCCTTGAAGGGAACAGACTGCACTGTGGTCTTTATTTCTTTATCTGACCTATCCCAGAGGGTGGATATCTTATCCTGTTAGATGCATTTGAACGAAGGCAGGGTACCCTGCCTCCTGGAGGTCAGATTTTGCTACCAGGGAACGTGGTAGTAGAAAATAAGACCCAGAGCAAAGGAGACTATTTTGGATCAATGGTCCCCAGTGCTTGAAACAAGGTATCCTTGGAGTCTCATTTCATGGCCATTCCATTTTTGTTGTGACATAGAAAACACGCCTGGTCCACCTGAGGACATCTAGTCACAGTATGAGCTCTGTGTCAGCTCAAGAGGACAACTGCCAGGAACAAGTGCTGGGAGAGACAGGGATCTCCCATAGCTATCCGGGGCCTTCTAGAATACAACTTCCTCCCACTCCCTTGAGGAAGTCACAGAAAGCAAAGCACAGTGCCTGTTACACACAGCAGCTCGAAAAACATCTAAGAGATGAATTGGTTAATGGAAAGCCCATGTTCTCTGCAAAGCCCTTCAATAAAGATACATGACTGAGTCCTTTCTTAGTTGAATTCTCCCATCCTCAACCACCGAAATGCCCCTATCAAGGAAGGAGAGGCATCGAGTGGGGCTGGCCTCGGGCTCAGGAGGAAGCATGGAGCACTATGGGCTGCTGGCGTATGTGTTCCAGGCTGTGTGGACTCCAAGAGATGAGAGCCGTGCTCTGAGGAACCCTGGTTAGGCTCTTCCCCCAGACACATCATATTCAGCAAGGACACTGATAACCATGTGCTCCAGAAGAAGTGGCCAAACAGTGGAGGATGCAAAACCTGCTAGGGAGTAGGAAGACCTAGGCTCAGCATCACGTATTGGTCCATGTCTGCCTGAGAGTGCAGTTAACCCCTCGGATATTTCAGTGGGGCACACGCCAGACAAAGGGCACACACAGGCAGGCTCCCCCGTTGCTGTGGGTTGCTGGGGCAGGATCCTGCTTCTGCACCGGTGATCAGCTCCAGCCCCTCCTGACCAACTCCCACTCCACCCTGGGCAGAATCTTTCAGAGCTGCTTCCTTGCATCTGCTTGATTTTTGTGCAAAGCAAAGGTCTTTCTCCACGGGCCGCCATCACTTGCCCTCAGCGGCAGAGCCAATGGGGTGACTGCTTTGAGTAGTCTAATGACACAGTTGATCTATTTTAAGCACCTGAAGCGTACTCCACCAAGTGCCAATCTTCCTGCTGTGAGCCACTCTCAGCATGCAGGAGCTGGGGCTGCCTGAGGTCTGCTCCTACATTTTAAGATCCGGGAAACCTGGCCCTGCTGTCCAAAGGGAGATGAAGGCATCCGGTGAATTATGGTATTTTCACAGTCAAAATGGAAGCCTTGCCTCTGATGTTAGGATTATGTGGCAAAGGCACCTCAGGTGACCATAAATCCCCCTTTCAAAGGGCACACACAGCCGGGACTGCCACACACATAAGAAGAGGAGACCTAGGAGGCAGCTTTTCTGGAACAATGAGAAGCCCAACCTCCATCAGAGATGCCTCCTCCTCCTCCCCTCCTCCCAACGAAGAGGTATTCTTTTCTAACTGCAGCCTGAGTGTTTTCTGCATATTACTTTATTGAATCCTTACAACACTGCCCTGAGTTCTGTATCTAAGACAGGTCCCACGTTATGATGTATTCTCGCCATTCTGCACAGACAGACCTAGCACAATCCATAATGGTTATGTTCATTAGCTCATTGTCTTCCTTTCTATCTCTTGTCCCCTCTGAGAACTCCCTTGATAGCTGAGTGACAGACCTTGCCTGCTTTGTTCTGCTTGACCCTGGGCTCCTAATTCAGTCTTAGAAGAGTACTGCTTGTGCCAGCATATGTAGAGCACAGGTTCATGGCTTCCCCTGTGCTAACCCCCTGAGCCCTCGCAAAAGTCCTGCATGGTAGATACCGTATATTATACTTAATTCACAGAAAGAGAAACTGGCTCAGACAGTAAACAGCTGGCTCCAAACTCAGGTTTGAAACAGGCAACAGAGACTTGAGTAAGTATATGAAAAGATCAATTTAATATCCTTATTTTACATAAAAAGAAACTGGAGTTCACAAATAAAATCACCTGGGCAAGGTTCCACAAGCCGGGAAGCAGCCGTGCAGGTGTCAAACCATGTCCATCTGGCTGAGGGCACCTTTTCTGCCTTCCTGCCCCGTTCTCTGCACCATCTTTCCCTGTTTTCTGCGATGGAAGCCCCAGGGAACGCATGGATTGGAAGCCAGTCTTGCAGTTGGATGTCCCGGGACTATTTGCTCATTCACTCAAACAATAAACAAATCCCCAACCTATATGGCAATGATGTTTCAGGCAGCGGAGATACCCCAGGACAGAGATCCCAACCAAAGATCATTTCCACCCTGCTTCTCCAAGGCACAGGCACTGGGGATTGTGCTGTCAGGGAACCCTTCAGGTACAGAGAAACGAGAGGTGTGAAGGCAAACCAAAGTCCCCTGAAAGGCTGTGGAAGGTACCATTCAATCTAGACTTCAAGGAGGTGAACAAATTTGTGTTAGGTCATGGGGAAGGGACAACATGGCTTATTTAGTTATTCCAATTGGCAAGCATCCCACAACCCCTTATTGTACGGCTCCTGAGTTCTGTTCCAGTTCTTAGACTGGAAACTGGGATGTAGAACAACATAAAAGGCCATGAGCATCCGGGGAACCAGCTGTTGTGTGCATGCAGTAGGAGACGTGAGTCGATACATGGGGTAAAATAAGGTTGGAGGGCTGGTGAGGATCGGGTCCTTGAGAGTTTCAGGTGCCAGTCAAGGAGTATGTGTTACAGTTTACAATCAGGGCGGAGACACGAGAGGGTTTGAGCTGAGTAGTGAGTGACCTGACGAAGGCTGTGCATTATTTAGGAAGAACTCGTGGCAACACCTAACGATAACACTGCCGAGCCCAGGGGGCTGGCAACGTGCAGTGGTACAAGCAGCTTCTGAGAGGGCGGGCGAGCTTGGGACTGTAGAGAGGTTGTGGCGCGGTCGCTCACCAGGCATTATTGTCTGCATCACGACTCTTGTGCCCAGCAGTGGATCTGATATCTGATTCTGCCGTCTGATGCAAATTGAGAAACATTAAAAACTAGGTCACTGACCCAGTCGCGAAAGCTAGATGGTAGTGAGTGCTTGAGCTACACAGTCAGACAGGTAGCTCGGGCTCAGATTCCAGCGGCACCCTGCTTGAGGGCCAAGTCACCTGCCCTGGCTCGGTTTATCTCTCCCTGCCCACACGTCAGTTTCCTCTCTAGAGAGGAGCAAGAGGGGAGTGAAAGAACGGGTGTGAAATGCTTAGCATAGTGCCCGACACATGGAAAACACTCCAAAAGAGAGATAGTGAGAAAGTGATGAAATATAATTGAATGTGTTGGGAGAAGTCCCGTTAAATATGAGAAGTAATCATCACATTGTATGAGCTATTGTGATACTGTCATGCCTTCATCATTCACTTTCTCGGGAAAGAGGCCCAGAAGCATGTATTAATAACACAGGACTTAATTGTTAGCTAGTAACTAGGGACTTTGCTGTGGGAACTCCTTCAGCCAATAGCCTTTAAGATACAGGCCCACTTTGGGCGTGGTCTCTGCAGAGGAAAAGTGTGTGCTGGGAACTGGAGCGGAATCCAGCAGCCAAGCGGTTCCAGTTCCCGGCAGCGCAGTGGACTGCAGATCTCTACCCTTACTGTGAGTTTATCCCCAAATAAATAAACCTTTGCTATACTCCATTGTGGGCTATTGTGGAACTCTTTTGTACGCCAACAGGACTTTATTACGTGTTAGATCCCATTCTGAACACTCCCCATAAATAAGTTTGTTTTTTTTTTAATTGCAGCCATGAGCCAGTGGTCACATTGTTTTTTGGGGGTGGGGGAAGGATTGGTTTTGTTTTTTGAAGACAGGGTCTCTCTGTGTGTACCCCTGGCTGTTCTGGAACTCACTTTGTAGACCAGACTGGCCTCGAACTCACGAGATCTGCTTGCCTTTGCCTCCTGAGTGTGTATGCCATAACCACCTAGTGGCACGTTGATTTTTAAGGTGAATTATTCATTTCATTAAGGTTACTAAATTGAGATGATATTGGGACACCAGTGGCCATTTCATCTAGCAAAAGCAGGAAAAATGTAATCATAGCTATGATCATGTAGAAAAATCCATGAGTCCATCCATGCCTGAAGCCAAAGCTACCTCCCCCACCCCAGACCTCCCCGTTGTAAGAACCAACAAATTCAATTTTTGCTTCAGCTGCTTTCATCTGGGTTCCTGTAATCTACACCTGCACAGATTTCAAACAAGGGAAGGGGGTTATAAGCCATGTGCTTCACTCTTATAGACTTTCTCATTCATCGCACTCCTAGCCATCTTTAGGATAAAACCCTCTTCCATATAAACCCTTTTCATCCCCTTCTGAAGTGACTTTAGGCCTTCTGCTAATGTCTATTTCATTTGAATACTTTGATTCAGACATCTTTCTGGCTGCAACTCATTTTCTGTAGGTCAGTGTGGTTTGCTAGTGCATTCCTTAGCGCCCCCCTTAAATCCAAAGCTCCTTGAGGACGGGAGCCATGTGTTGATCAGCTGTGCATACACTTGCTCCCCATCAGCAGCCCCAGACCATGGTGGGGGGGGCAGGGAATAGCTTCCAGAGCTTGAGAGAATGTCTGTGCGTGCTGGACTTCAGACACATGGCATCTGCCAGTGCATGTGTTGGGGGAAACTCAGCTTGACAGAAAGCTACCAGCAGATACGACGTAGATAAGAGTCCTAGCACAGAGAGGTTCAGAAATGGTTTTGACATTAAAAAGGAGGTCTCAGGTAACCTGAATGTGGCTGCATAGATGTGTGTGGTTGGAGATTTGAAACTTGTATGCACTATATTCACAAAAAAAAGGTTTGGTTTTTTTTTTAAAAAAAAAAACTGGATATGTATGGTAGTACATGCCTTTAATCTTAGCATTTGGGAGGCAGAGGCAGGTGGATCTCTGTAAATTAGAGGCCAACCTGATCTACATAGTGAGTTCCTTGACAGCCAGAGTTACATAAGCCCCTGTTTCTTAGTCACTGTTCTATTGCTGTAAGGAGACATCATGACCAAGGCAAATATTATAAAAGAAGCATATAATTGGGGGCTTGCTTACAATTTCAGAGGTTTAGTCCTTTATCATCATGGCAGGGAGCATGGCAGCACCTGGGCGGGTGCTGGAGCAGGAAGTGAGAACTACATCCTACTCCATAAGCCAGAGAGGAAGAGCTGGGATTAGCATGGGCTTTTGAAACCTCAAAGTCCACCTCCTATGACACACTTCCGCCAACAAGGCCACGCCTCCTAACCTTCTAATCCTATCAAAAAGTTCCACTCCCTGGTGACTAAGCATTCAAATATATGAGCCTATGGGGGGATATTCTTATTCAAACCACCACACCCCGTCTTAAAATAAATGTTAAAAATAAAATTAGGGGATGTGAGACACAAAGACTAAAAGTTAAAAAATAAAAATTAAATTCTAAGAGTCCTTACAGCTGACAAGTCCATTCATCCCTGCTGCTATTATTACATGACCTCTGTTAATCAATGTGTAAAAGCTGGTTCAAAATATACTACAGACCTAAAGAAGATAAAAGCTAAGACCATAAGACTTCTCAAGAAAGTATAGGTTAAGTATCTTATGACTCTGAAGTAGGCGATGACTTCCTTGACCACTAAAATCAGTAAAAACAGGTAATAACCCACACAACACATCCCAAAAGAATAAAGATAAGTGGCCAACAGACCCTAAAAAGGGACTCAACATCATTGGTTTCTGGTGAAGTGCAGTTTAAAAGGTCTGTGTCCACCCACCCAGGTGGCTGGCATCTCTCATATGTTACTGGTGGAAATGCAAACGACATGATAACTTTAGAGGATGGCATGAGAGTGTCATAAAAATTCAGAACACACCTACCTATGATCCAGCAACACCTTTCTTAGCTGTGGGCTCATGAAAACACAGGAAGATTTATGCAAGAATGTTCCTGGCATCTCATTCATAATAGCCCAAAGCTAAACGCAACCCAAACGTTTGTCTGCACCCAGCTAGATAAGCAGATCGGGATCCATTTATACAATAGATTATCACTTGCTAAGAAAAAGTCATAACCTGCTGATACAAGCCGCAACATGAATTAGTCGTAGAAATTGGTGAATAGGGAAGTCAGATATAAAAATATAAATTGTCTGATTCCATTTCTATGAAGTTCGAGAGCAGACAGAATGAATCGTGGTAGGCAGAAATCATAACAGGGAACAGGCAAGATTAATCAGCATAGGCAGAAATCATAACAGATGTCACAATCAGTAGAATGCTTGCCATGCAGCCTGAAGACTTGAGTTTAGAGATCAGCACTCATGTTTTTAAAAAGGAAGAAAGAAAAGCCAGGCACCACCATATACACATTTCTAATCCTGGCGTCGGGCAGGCAGAGATGGGAAGATCTCTGGGACTCAAGGAGCCAGTCTAATCAAATCGGTGAGCTCTGGCTGCAGTGAGAGAGCCTGTCTAAAAAAACTATGGTAGAGAGCAATAGAGGAAGACACCAACATCAACTTTTGATGTTTTCACTCTTGTGTACACACATGCGCATGTTTGCCTGCGTGCATATGCATGCACATCCATGAATACATGCCTGCAAAACAACACACACATAAAGAAATCATAACGGAGTTTGCTTTTGATCAGGAAAAGAGTGACTAATTGCAAAAGGTCCCACAACAAATTATCAGGAGAGACGGAAATGTCCCTTACCTTGATCACAGCTTTGTTTGCGTATTTACCAAAACTCTTGGTAAGATCTATATGTTTAGAAATAATAAACTGTGCACAGTTTCAGTGTGGCACATGGTTATCCCCTTAGAATCTGATCTTAAAAACAGAACTGACTTCTGATCTCAGCTATCCTGCTGACCCTGAAGCCTCTGAGGCTGCTCCTTTCATCAGACCCAGCCTGTCGACCTGCTTGTCCAACCAGAACACCTGTAGAAGTATTAGTGGTTGATAGGCAAACCTTGAAGCATTGTATATTTCAAGAGCCACCTCTCTGATTTATTTGTTCTGCTCTCTGTGGCCCTGACACCCTAATCATACTGGTCTCCTAGACTTGAGCACATCCCCTCCAGCCTCAGGTCCCTTGAGTGTGACTTTCCTCCAACAGGCGTGTTCCAGCCCCTGGCCTATAGCTGACTCCCTCCCATCTTTGTAGTCAGGCTGGAGTACTTCCCCTCCCCCATTCCTCATTTCCTTCATTCTGCTCCCCTCATTTGGTAAACCGTCTGCTTAATTACTCACTGTAGCTCTTTCTCATGTAATTCTCAACTCCCGATGCCCAGGAAACATAACCATTTCCCCAGTCCCCGGCACATAGAAATCGCCCAGTAAATACTGATAAGTAATGACTTTTGTCAATGTGCCTGAGCCTTAGTGCATGGACTCTGTGATCTAACTGCTCAGAACTTCCTGCTTGGGGACAGGTCCTCACTGGGGTTTCGTGGGTGCCAGAAAAAGTGACACCAGAATAAATGTCACTTGAGAAAAGCTTTTCATGTCTGCCAGGGGACTCTGAGAAATCTTAAGGACACCTTGACCTTGGGAAGGCTGAGACACTTTTCATGTATGACTGTGCTATATGTCTCCTCTCTTGGCCTATGGCCTGGGAGTCCTACATGTGGCCACAGGTGAAGAATCTAAAACACAAAGAGAATGGCCATGTATGTCCCGGGAATGGTCCCCATCTCTAGTCCCTCTTCATCCCAATCCTGGCAATGGGCCAAGAGGAGTAAGTGGCAGTGGCAGAAGTCTATGTCCATTTTTTTCCTTTCCTTTTCTTTTCTTTTTCTTTTTTTGGTTTTTGAGACAAGGTTTCTCTGTGTTAAAGCCCTAACTAGGAACTAGTTCTGTAGACCAGGCTGGCCTTGAACTCACAGAGATCCACCTGCCTCTGCCTCCCAAGTGCCGGGATTAAAGGCCTGCACCACCACTGGCTGGCTATCCAGGACCTCTGGCCAATCATGGGGCTCACCACCCTCATCTCTTCACCCTCTGTATCTGGTCATCAGACCACCTTTCTTCTTGTGTTGTTTGGATCTGACGCCACCGCCCTCCCTCAGCCCATTTCTCCCCTTGACAAAAAAACAGGCCCAAAAAGTACCTTCAAACTCGGAGCAGCTGGGCATCGACCACAACTAACCTGCCCAGGCTGCCCTCAGATGCCTTCAGTCCTGCAACTCAAATGAGCGTGTTGTTTTAGATGACCTCAGCGTCCGTGACATCAGCACTATGGGGAAAATACTCTGTAGCTGGTAGCAAAGTCCACAGCTGGGTGTGAACATAAATAATGCTTTAGAGAACCTCCAAGGGCTTTGGACTAGAGGAAAGGCTTACCCTCTTTCCACCCACTTGCTCCTTAGCCACAATTCCACTTGTCTTCGTGGCTGTCCCCCCTGAAATGCATATTCTT
>PVIU01011712.1:29870-63483 GCA_004026605.1 Ondatra zibethicus | reverse complement strand
CTTGACCACAATGCCGGAGGGCACATGTTTGAGCACTACACAGTTGCTGGTTTTGTTGGTGGCCTGGCCCCCTGGACCATGGCCTTTCACAAACTGTTCTTCAAGCTCACTCTCATTCAGGGGAAGCAGAGCAGGGTAGTCCTTCCTGCCTGCCACCTGCACCGCAGTGGCAGCCATTCCTGGGAAGAGCAGTGCTGGCTTCTCCTGAAGCCCGAGGCCCCAGTTCCCTGAGCACATCCTGATCAGTGGTGCAGGGGAACGGAGCAAAGCCCAGGTGCTCATCGCGGACACAATGTGGTGTGGCAGGACCTGCGATGGAGAAAGAATGAGGCCATCTTTTCACTTTGCTCTCCAGATGACAGCCAGGCTTCAAACACAGCTTTTTATACAGTCTCAGTGACAGTCCTTCATGTCCAGGGCATGTAGGGGACAAATAGAGGCAGGCAACTCAGCAAGGCACGCCTCTCTGGGCACGAGTTGCCCAGAGTTCTAACTGTCCATGCCCTGTCGGCTAATACATGTATTATTTCCTTTCTTCCTTTCTTTTTTAAGCCTACAGCATAAGTTATTCCCATCCAAGTACTGACCAGGCCTGACCCTGCTTAGCTTCAGAGATCAGCGCGTTGAGGGTGGTATGGCCAGACTACACATTTTCTTATAACACACCAAAAATATCTTCTGAGCACCTGAAGGTGCCATCTCCTTAGGCAAGAGGTACTGAGTGTGACATTTAAAGGAGCAGGGCTGTGGTTTGGTAAAGATATTAAAGAGCACATTGAGGAAGAATTAGGACCTGAGTCAAGGACAGTGTTTAAATGTGAAAGCTATATTTGTGCAAAGATGACAGTATCAGTCTATTTTATAGCTGAGCTTAAAGTCTGACATAGCAAACCCACAACAAAACTTCACTGTCAATCAGTGCCCTGACTGTTGGCTTGTAATGCTGGCAGTTTTACAGATTTGAATGGGAACATCTGCCCTGGGATGCACTGCCAATAATGTGATCCAACTGGTCTTGTTACCAAATCAAGCAGTTTCTACTAAGGTGCCTATTAGGCCTAACCACCACAAAGGATGTGTGAGTGATGTTCAGATGGACCCATGAGCTAGCCAGAGAAGGCACTCAAGACTATGTGGGGAGTGAGTACCCATGCACATTCAACCCATTCTTAACAAGTTACACCTCCATGGTCAGAAAAGTCTTTGCTTTTAAACAATGAAAGAGTTAAATAAAGCTAATCCTAGCACTCAGGAGGCTGAGGCAGAAGGACTGCCAGGAATTTGAGACCAACCCAGGTTATAAGACCCGGTCTAAAAAATCTAAAAAGATTTAACTAATGACTCAAGATACAGCATAACACTGAAATCACTTAGCTGACAAATGAACTGGACAGGGAATTGTAGCCACAAGGA
The DNA here is from genome assembly GCA_004026605.1 of Ondatra zibethicus. Taxonomy (NCBI): domain Eukaryota; kingdom Metazoa; phylum Chordata; class Mammalia; order Rodentia; family Cricetidae; genus Ondatra; species Ondatra zibethicus. The sequence goes on along the minus strand of PVIU01011712.1, from coordinate 62,070 downwards.
CATGGTCAACCCACAAGCTTTTGAGGTTTTCAAGGGGTAAATGGCAAAAATGAGCTGCTAAGATTTGCTTTTCTCCACACAGCTCACATTTGGTAGAAAAGAGCAAAGAAGAAAGTATTCTGGGGATGGCTGTCCTAATGATACTGGGGCTCGGCAGCCAGGTAATCTCAGAACCACAGCTTATTTGAGGACTGTGCCTCCGCTGAGGGTGTGCAGGCGCCAAGCATAGGGATGCTACTTTCACAGGGCTCTCCCTGAGGCTCTCCAGAACAGCTGAAACCTGGCGACAGAGTCCTGGCAGTTGGTCTGTGACATATGGAGGGCTAACTTCTAAGAGGACTAGACCTCCAGGACAGAACTGCCCAGGTTGTATTCAGTCACCTGTGACTGCTCATTCCTGCTGTGTCTACCCAGGTGAGTACTGGGGAGGGCTCTTGAAGGCACACTGTACTTTGGTGCTTTATTTTTCTCTTTGTTTATGTTTTTGTTTTTTTGATACAGGGTTTCTCTGTAGCTTTGGAGTCTGTCCTGGAACTAGCTCTTGTAGACCAGGCTGGCCTCGAACTCACAGAGATCCGCCTGCCTCTGCCTCCCGATTGCTGGGATTAAAGGTGTGCGCCACCACCACCCAGCTATGTTGTTTTTTTGAGACAGGGTTTCTCTGTAGCCCTGGCTGTCCTGGAACTTGCTGTGTAGACAAGGATGGCCCAAACTCAAGAGAGCGCCTGCCCAGTGCTGGATTACAGGTGTGTGCCACCACTGCCTGGCTTGTTTATTTTTTAACTTTATTTATGAAGGTTTTTAAAACTTATTTTATTTCATCATCATCATCATCATTATTATTGAGACAGGATCTCTATTATGTAGCTCTGGCTGTCCTGGAACTTGCTGTATAGACAAACTCAAACTCCCAGAGATCTGCGTGCCTCTGCCTCCTGTGTGTTGGGATTAAAGGCATGTGCCACCATGCCCTTTTAAAATTTTCTGTATTTGGTGTTTTGCCTTCATGTATGTATGTGCATCATGTGTACGCCTGGTGCCACCGAGGCCAAAAGAGGGTGTTAGATACTGGAGTGGCAGACAGTTGTGAGCCACCGTATGTTTGTGTGTGTGTGTGTGTGTGCTGGGAATTGACCCCAGCGCTTAACAGCTGAGCCATCTCTCCAGCCCCTACTTATTTTTTTGTTTGTTTGTTTGTTTTGAGGCAGGACCTGAGGCTGGACTTTCTCACCCTCCTGCATCCACCTCCTAAGTTCTGGAATTCCAGGTATGCAACCCTATGCACAGCTCCTGCTTCTTCCTTCTCTCTCCCCTTCCTTCCTTCTTTCTGTCCATCTTTCCGTATTTTGAGGCAGATTTTCATATGCAGCCCTGGCTGGTCTGGCACTCTATAGAAGAGTTGATAACTGCAGTGATGCTGGGTGTCTCTGAGCCTGTTTCTGTGGGAAATGAACATGATGAATGATAACACACGGTCTTCTCAAGCCTTGCTACTGCTTGCTTTCTAGTCTATGATATGGGTCTTTTGTGACATTCCATGTGTCCTGCCATAGTCATGGGGGATATTTAAGACAATAGTGGAAGGAGCTTCTGTGGAGAGGCATAAATCAAAATCCAGAGCAATGAAAATGGTGCTTTAGGGCTAGAGAGATGGCTCAGAGGTTAAGAACATTGCCTGCTCTTCCAAAGGTTCTGAGTTCGATTCCCAGCAACCACATGGTGGCTCACAACCATCTGTAATGAGGTCTGGTGCCCTCTACTGGTCTGCAGGCATACACACAGAGAGAATATTGTATACATAATAAATAAATATTAAAAAAAATGGTGCTTTAAAAACTATTTTGCAGGGGAGGAGGCTGGAGAAATGGCTCAGTGTTAAGAGTGCTTATTGCTCTTACAGATCAGTTCCCAGCACCCACACGGAGTCGCTCCTTATAACTCCAGTTCCAGGGATCCAATGTGCTCTTCTGGCCTCTGAAGCACTGCACACACACAATTATACACACAATAATTAAATCCAAATGCGATAATCTGAGTTTGGTCCTGGGACTCTTGGTAGGAACTGACTTCTGAAAGTTACCCTCTGACCTCCACATGAGCACCATGTAACACACAAACACATGTTTAAAAATACTTTTTTAAAGCACTAATAAAAATACTGGTTTTGTTTAATGAGTCTGAAGTATTTTAGAATTATCCTTAAGAAAACATGAATGATCCGGGTGGTGCTGGCGCACATGTTTAATCCTAGCACTTGGAAGGCAGAGGCAGGCGGGTCTCTGTGAGTTCTGGTCTACACAGAGAAACTGTTAAAAAAAAAAAAAAAAAAAAGGAAATGATAAGTGATCAGGATGTGGCGGTCCCCACCTAAAATCCCAGAACTTGGGAGGCAGAGGCAGAAGGATCTGAAATTCAAGGCCAGGCCAGGAGTCATAAGATTCTGTCTCAAAAGAACAATAATCAAGGGCAGGTTCAGTGGGTAAAGATGCTTGCCACCAAACCTGATGGCCTGTGTTCTCTCTAAGGAACTCATAAGATGAGAGAACTAGCTCCCAAAACTTGTCCTCTGACCTCTAGATATGTGCTGTGGCATGCACCTCTTCCCTGACAAAATAAAATGTAATTCAAAACAAAATCCCCAAATAAACAAAGAAGAAAATGTGACAAACCCAGACACTATAATCAGGGACGGGGCTAAATTCATGTCCAGAATTGCCCTTTTCTTATTTCTGCTCTCAGTGTACGGAACAAATTCTGCTGTGTAGCAAAAGGCTTCAAGTCCCTGGGGAGGGCTGACCATGGAATAGGAGCCCAGGGTCTCTCCTGACTGTCTCTTCCGCTGGTTAGTGAGCAGGACAGCAGTGATAATACAGCGCCCTGACAAAGACAGGCCAGACTCCCAGACAAAGGACAGCAGGGAGCGTGCTTTCATCAGCAGCCGTCACAGCTACCGGCTCCATCTCTGCCCTTCTGTCTTAGTTCAGTGCTGACGGACACCCTGGAAGATCTCCCACCCAGCTGAGTTCAAGGAGGTCCCCAGTGTTCAGTAACTGAGAGCTATGTTTAATGGCTAATTCCAGCAGCCAATCAGACAATGCTAGACACTTCTAGCATCTCCTGGAGCTCTGGACCTACTCCAATGACTGCTAAAAATGACAAACACACCATGGCTCTGCTTCCCCAAAGCCCAGACTGGATTTCAGGTTTTGTGTCACCACAGGGCAACCTGAAGTCTTCGGGGACAATAGAAACAGCTCAAATTCTAGCTCACTGTGACATTAGAAAAATACGAGAGAAAATGTCAAAAAGAAGTGCTAGTAAGGGGAAACCGGCAGCCAGCAGCTCTGCCCTAATTCTTATCTGGGAATATGGGCTTTAATGTGGGGCTGGCTCTGTACCTGACTCCCCTAGCCTTCCTTTTTCTTTGATGATGGCTTCAGCTATTCATGAGCCGATGAAATTTGGGTTAAAGCCTCCCACTGTCTGAGTCCTGACTTGGTCAAGTGTAGAGAGATTAGACCTGCCAGACCTTCCAAAAGGGACTGAATTTGTCTGGTGGAAAATCCGGTTAAATACTTGCTAAGCATCAGGCACAGGCCTCAAGGAGCACGAGCAGTTTGCCCATCACAGAGACATGAAGGCGTGTATAAATACGACAGATGCTACAGCCTAGGCTGTGCCAGCCGTAGGCCCCAGATCCCCACAGCGCTCTTGTCACCATTTCTGGACCACAGACATTTTCAAATCACCCCAAATCTGGGAGGGTACAGCTGCAGGGATGGTCTGCTCAGCTGCAGCAATGGGACTAGTGGTCTGGCTCAGCATGGAAAATGTAAAGGAGATTGTCACCAAGTCTGAAGACCTGTATTCAATTCCTGGAGCCCACTCTTGCAAGTTGTGTCTCTCCCTCCACCTACACACGCGCGCAATTAAAACAACCATGAAGAATATGTTTGTCTGAGTTCAAGAAAGTTCCCAGTATTCAGTGACTGACTGCTTTATTTAATGGTTAATTCCAGCAGACCATTCTTTCTACACTTGACCAAGTTAGGACTCGGACAGTGAGAGGCTTTAACCCAAAATTTGGTGGTCCAAATTTTGCATCTCCTGTGTTAGACTTGGGTGCTGGGATTATTATACCCAGATCAGGCAAGGGAATTTGATTTTAATTTCAATTTAGGAAAGCCCATGGGTTTCAATCTAGATCTGCTGTTTCTTTAAAAATGTGCCACTTAGTGTTTCCTTAGAAAGGTCAGGTGCGCAGCCGGGCGGTGGTGGCGCATGCCTTTAATCCCAGCACTCGGGAGGCAGAGGCAGGGGATCTCTGTGAGTTCGAGGCCAGCCTGGTCTACAAGAGCTAGTTCCAGGACAGGCTCTAAAACTACAACGAAACCCTGTCTCGAAAAACAAAAACAACAACAAAAACCAAACAAACAAAAAAAGAAAGGTAAGGTGCTAAGAAGTCTCCCAAGCCACAGCTTCCATGGTGTGTCAGCCTTGCAGAAGCTTCATCAATACTAAGCAGAGAGAACCCCTGTAGAAAGAACTCCATAGGGCAGTTTAGAAGAGAAGCTCTCGGGAGGTCTGGCCATTCCTCAACATGCAACCTTGGGGCAAGCAGGGAATCAGACTCCTTTATTCAGAATCTCTGCTTTTTGTCATTATTGTTTTGAGTCAGGGCCTCTCTATGTAAGTCCCAACTGGCTTGGGATTCACTATGTAGTCCAGGCTGGCCTTGAATTCAAAGAACTCAGATCTGCCTCTGCCTCCTGAATGCTGGGATTTAAAGATGTATGCCCCATGCCTGGCAGACTTTGTTTTTTCTAACTAGCCCCCAGGTAAGGCCATTACTATTGGTTCAGGGACCACACTTTGAGTGGTATTCCGAAGGGCTCTGAGCAGTATTGTCTGCATCCTGACACTTAGGATGGCAAGACTGATGAGAGGCTTGGAATCATGATGGCAGTGATGAAGATCCAGGAGTGTGATGGATCAGTGGTTCTGAACCTTCCTGATGCTGCGACCCCTTAACAAAGTTCCTCAGGTTGTGGTGAACCTCAACCATAACATCATTTTGTGGCTACATCATGAGGCTCTGGGTCTATCCCCAGCAGAGCATAAACCAGGCTTGGTGGCTCATGCTTATAATCCCTGCACTAGAGAGGTGGAGGCAGGAGGATCATAAATTCAGGGCAATCCTAAGTTTGACAGCAAGCTTGAAGCCAGCCTGGGATACATGACCCTGCTTTGATCTGGGAGAACAGTGGCAGTGGAGACCATTCTGGGTCTGGTCTGAATTTAACAGGTTTGTTGCTACCTAGGTCAAGAGACAACTAATGAAATATATAAAGGGTCCAGTATCCCGTTTTCACAATACCAACACCCTATTCATCTTTTTATAGTAGAGATTTTTCAATGCACCGAGAATTACGCCTCTATTTGTGGCATCTCACAAGAATCTTCATCTATCAAAAACGGTGTGAGCACACAACAGGACACTAAGACAGAACAACTAGCAACACAACCTCTGTCTGAAACTCCTTAAAGCCTATGTACCACTAATGTGTTCAGTATTTGTTTAGTACTCAAATGTCTTCATCAACCCTTCACAGTACAGTAGTGAGCTGGCTCTGGACGTGCAAACCTGCAATTTCAGCTCCTTCGTGGCTAGCCGGGGCTACATAGACCCAACTCCTTAAAAAAAAAAAAAAGCCAAACCAAAAATGATAATATAAAGAAAATAAGGGACACTGTGTAGACTCTCTTAAGGATGCTCATTGTGGAAGGTCCTGAGGTTTTACAAAAAACCAGGGGATCGTATAGCTTAGGATGGCCTCAGACTTACTACAGAGACTAAGATGATCTTGAACTTCTGATATTCCTACTGAGTTGGAGTACAGACCAGCTGTTTTCAACTTTATTGAGTCAGGGTCTCATTATGAAGCCCTGGCTGACCTGGAACTTGATATGTAGACCGGGTTGGCTCCAATTTGCAGAGATCCACCTGCCTCTGTCTCTTAAGAGCTGGGATTAAAGGCATGCGCCACCATGCCTGACTGTTTGTTTTTCAAGACGGGGTTTCTCTGTCCTGGAACTCACTCTGTAGACCAGACTGGTCTCAAACTCACAGAGATCTTCCTCTGTCTAAGTGTTAGGATTAAAGGTATGTGCTTTGATTTCAACTTTTGAAACTAAATTTATCTTTTTCCAAGCGTGTTTCTTAACATCTCCAATGTGCTCTTTCTTTCTATTCCTTAAAAAAAGTTTGCTCACTTCCCTTACCTTCTCTTTGAGTATGTTTCTCATCTTATCACAGAAAGACAATACTGCAGAACACAATAAGCTTTCTTTCATTTTCTTTTCCTTTTCCATGTGTGGGTGTGTGAATATGTGCTTGCAGAGGTCCAAGTTTATGCTGGGACTCCTCCCCCATTGCTCTCTCGTGTTATATATTGAATCAGGATCTTAACTAAACCCAGAGTTCCCTCGTCAGCTTGCTCTGGGGATTCCCCACCTGACCTCCAAGGCTGGCCGCCACTCTCACTGGGCATTTCATGTGACTTCTGGGTATCCAAACTCTGGTCCCAACATGTGAGCAACAAGTGCTTCCACCGCAGAGTCGCTCTCCAGCCCATCATTTTATTTCGAGACATTCTTCCTATGTAGCCCAGGCTATCCTTAATCTTAATATCCCAGTGCTCCAGCATCCCAAATTCTGGGATTATAGGCCTGTGCTATGTTACCATGAAGAATAAGTATGAACTATGTAGTACTCATGCCTAGAGTTGTGATTTACTTACTCTACAGTCATGGTCATGTCTCCTCATGTGTAAGGGGACGATCTTACCATGTAGGATGAGGACAAAGCCATGTATGTTGCCACAGACATAAAGCTTTTAGTGCATGTTAGGTGGTAGCACATCATCCCTTAAACTGCACAACTGGGGAGCTTTTGACTCCCAGTCATTTAAGCTGTGGTCCGATAGCATAATACCAGTCTGAAAAACAACTGTCTCATGGGTATTTTAAAGCTCAAAGTGAAGCGGCATCTAGAAGAATGACCTGAAAGTTACTTTGTTTGATTTGGTCCAGTTTAAGAAGTATCTGGAGCTGGGTGGTGGCAGTGTATGCCTTCAATCCAGCACTTGGGGGGCAGAGGCAGGTCGATAGCTTTGAGTTCGAGGCCAGCCTGGTCTGCAGAGTGAGTCCTAGGGCATCCAGGACTGCACATAGAAACCCTGTCTCGAAAAACAAAACAAAACAAAGTATCTGGAAACCATGAGAATACCAAAGAGCTGCTGTTTGCTCAGATCATAATTCTGGTGTTTGAGATCAGGTGCCAAGGAGATCATTATGATGCCAAAATTCCAGCCTGCCTTCTTCGCAGGTTCACAATGACACACCAAGCTGCCTTGATTGAACCAAGTCCTGGCTGAAATAACCTCAGGAAGTATGGAATATAGTAGGAAAAGAACCCAAAATTTAAACATAGGGTTGGAAATGTGGGCTCTTAACAGAATAACTGCTTAGCTATGGATTTTCAGCACCACAAAATGAATCAAAACACAAATATAAACCTGATAATTTTCCATGTTTACTAGGTAAGCTAGATTTGGTTTTATTGGTTATTTTTTGCTGTGAAGGATGTCCCTCCCCAAACCATTTGCTAGAAAACGTCAGGAACACAAAGTAACACCTTCAAGTCACACCAAGAAACAGGAGGGAGAACTCCAGCACCAGAGTGGCAGGAGTTCTAGGCCAGCAAAAGAACTAATGAATGAATGAGACCTTACAAAAAGCTTTACCTAAGGTAAGAAACATGGCATGAACAACCTTATCTGTGTCAATGAACAAAACAGTTTAGCCGGGCCGTGGTGTCACACGCCTTAATCCCAGCACTCAGGAGACAGAGGCAGGTGGCTCTTTGTGAGTTTGAGGCTAGCCTGGTCTACAGAGTGAGTTCCAGGACAGCCAAGGCTACACAGAGAAACCCTGTCTCGAAACAAAACAAAACCAAAAAACCAGTTTAATCACAATGCTAGTTCCTGAACATTAACTTAACACATCAACAAATTAAAAACAAATTCTCTAAAAATTACCTAAAATGAATATACTGAAGCTGTGTTGGTGCACACTGATTGGTCATCCTACAATTTGTGAGGTAAAGGCAGGAAGATCAAGCGATCAAGGCTAGCCTTGGTTACATACTGAGTAGGTATACTAGAAGGTCAACTGGGGCTGTAAGAGAGACCCTCTCTTAAGCAGCAAAACAGAACTCAAGAAAAATACTACTACTCAAATGATACTGTTGAAAACAAAACAATCCAACAACAAAAACCTCTCCAAATTTACAGAGCATTTATGGTTTGTGGCCATGACTTCTGTGTGGTTAGTAGCTAGTAGTAGCTGCCTTTGGAGTTAATATTCATCTGTAGGAGGAACACAGCTTTCTCTGATGAGCTGTTTGAGAAATTCCTAATTCTCACTTATCTGAATGCAAGAGTCTAGTGTCTCTAATTGTTAGTCTAATAGATTAAATCTGGACCAACTGAAATAAGTGATAAACATTTTGAAATATGAAGTCACTGAAAACATCTGTGAGCTTAAACATCTGATTTTGGTTTGGTGTATGGTCATGATACTGACGAGTGGATGAATCAGTGGAGATTTTGATCCACGTACACTTTAGATCTGGCATACACCTGTAAGTTTGGGGTTGCTACTGAATTTCACTGTTGATATGTGTCTGGCCAGGTTTGAAAGCATAGGCCTTTAATCCCAGCATTTGAGGGACAGAAGAGAGCGGATTTCCGGGAGTTCAAGGCCAGCCTGAACATAGTGAGTTCTAGGGTAGCTAGGGTTATATAGTGAAACTGCCTAAAACAATACTAATAAAAACAAGTGGTGGGGTTGTAAGGAGGAGAGGATGAGATGTTTCTTTGTAGGTTTGCTATTTCAAGGGCAAATACATCTCCCGCATCCTGACTTCGCAGTAGCAATCCTGTACTTGAATGACAGTGTCCAAGCCTTGCCTAGGCAATACTATGTGCTACTCCTAGTCCTGCACTTGCTGCAAGACAAGATCCACTGCGTAAGTATCGACACGTTTCTCCTTGGGCCTCAGAGGAGCTACCTTCTCCAGAGCAGCGAACTCTTCCCCGACTCCTCGCACCAAGAGTCTGGAGAGACACACGGCCAGTCTCCCTAAACTTAGGGTAAAGAGTCCAGACAACTTAGCTCAGGAGTCAGGCCGGGAAAGATCTCAAGTAAGTGACGCAAGTCGGAAGTAGGTCACGAGTTCCAGCTTCAAGATCTCATCCCAGAGCCTGTGACAGTAGTAACCAGGCTCGTCGGAGCCGGGCCTTGCAGACGCTTACCTGTTTTTGCACCGGCCTCCAGCCGGAAACATTCAGCAACAATCTAAACCACGGGGGAATTAAAGGTGAAGTCTGCGTTGGCTCTCCCCTCCCCAGCCCCAGGCCTGCACATGCGTCCTACTCCTTCGGCGGCTTCCCTAGCCTGCCAGAGGCTCATTCTCATTAACTACGCACGCGACAAACCGAGGCGTCTTCCCGCAGTTTCTTGAGAACCAATCGGCGGGGGCCTTAACCTCAAGCCCCACCCTCACGGCGCTTGCGTCGCCCTGCCCTCTTTGGCGCGAGCTGCGCGTCAGGGAACGAGGGAAGACGTCTGTCTGCGCCGGCTTGTCCCTCTCCCGAGCAGCCAATCGCCGGTGAGTCGCCGGCCACACGCGCGCGCGCGCACGCCTCCCGGAGTTTAACGGTCGCGTGAGGCCCTTTCTCGGGCCAGGCTAGGCAGAGGCGAGGAGGCCAGGTAAGCGGTCGCGGCTAGTGGGCAGCTGCGTGCCGCGAGGGCTGAGGACTGAGTCCTAGACCGTCCCATCAGAGGGGACCCCCTTGGGTTCGTTGACAGGCTAGGGTGAGCGACTGTGGCTACCGCAAAGATAGCCGGAGCCCGCTGGCGTGTGCGGGTCCGCTGTTGCGGGCGCTCTTTCTAGACTCGTGCCCTTGAGTGACATCAGCGAGGCCCAATCGGAGAGCGGCCTTTGCAAGGGGCGTGGGTGCTCGCCCCTTCCTCCCCCACCCCCCCGGTAGTGGTACCCACGCTTCCATGGAAATGACAGTGATCGTGAGTGACTCTCCATCATGCCTGCTGCTTTGTATTCTCTCGCCCCCGGTCTTGAACCGATAGCCGCTACCCGCGACTAGGGTCTGACTTCAGCCCCTGAAACCACCTCGTACTGGTTCCTTTCAGCCTCCCCGCAAAGAGGAAGCCCTGTGAACTTTCAAATTGTTAATACTACTCTGTCAGTCCTGCCTCCGACTCCAAAGGTTGTAGGGTGAGGGACAGAGCATCGTTTTTTGGTGCTGAAAATTATATTTAGAAATGTCTGTTCCTGTATTCAGTTTCTATCAAGTTTATTTCGGATCCATAGCGGGTTTCCCCCATTTCTCCTCGTCCTTCCCCATCCTGGGAGAGGTGTCATTGAGGTTCTAGTGGTGTTTCTATCTGAATCTTGCATCCGGATTACCTCAGCGGAGGTGGATGTGGGGGAGGGCCTGTGAGAAGAGATGGAACTGTAGATCCACCTCTCTGGAGAATTTGTGGTCATTTGAATCCACGTATTTTCGTTGCCAGTTGGAAGAGGCAGCCCCTGGCTTTTTCAATACCCCATTTGTCACTGGTGATGGGCCAGACATTGGGGTGGGAAGGTGGCGGAAGTCAAATCCATTTGGTTAGATCTGGTCACCCTTTGCCTCTGTACCTGTCCTGGAGGCAATGCTTCTTTAACTTCAATGAACTGATTGTGTTCTTTAAGCCCTGGAAAGTGAGAGTTGGGTGGAACGGGAATGTGAGAAAGTTCTTCCGATGCAGTCTCTAAACTTCTCATGTTTTTTTGTTTTGTTTTGTTTTGTTTTTTTGTCGTTGTTCCCCCTCACCTTTTTCTCTTCCCCCATCTCTTGAAATCAGTGGATTCTGGAAAAATGAGGCATATGGTTGGGCTTATGACTGCAAGTTTAAATCTATATATCCAGATTTAGTAAAATTTTAGTTAACTTGTTCAAAGTATTGAGGAGTGTACATCCAGCCATTTTTAACAGTTAAATAGCTCTTAGACGCAAACGTAAAGACTAAATAGTTAAGTCCTGTTACTGGCTACGTACGTAACAAACCTTCTGCAGTGTAGAAGAAGGTTCACTAAATAAGTGAACCAGGCCTGAAAGCATTCCATTTATTGTGTAATAGAGTGCACCTAGAACCTTGATTATTAAGCACAAAATTCTGAAATATTGCCTGTAGGAGATAATGCGATTCTTATAAATTAACTTAAAAAGACATATGGTCCCTATACATAAACTGCATCCTGTTGAAAGTATGTGATTTGGGGGTTTTAGAAGAAGAAATGCTAGCTCCAGAAGTTTCCATCGCCCTGAGGTGAAAAGCGAGTACACTGCAGTGTTCTCCTCAGGGCTTCATAGTCTGCTTTGCCCTGTAGGTTTGCCGGTGCTAGATGCTTCATATAAATGAAGTCATAGAGTAGTAGTTTTTTTTCCCCCGAGACAGGGTTTCTCTGTAGTTTTGGAGCCTGTCCTGGAACTCACTCTGTAGACCAGGCTGGCCTCGAACTCACAGAGATCCGCCTGCCTCTGCCTCTCGAGTTCTGGGACTAAAGGTGTGCGCCACCACTGCCCGGCCTGGCTGCTGTTCTTACTGTAGATGAATTTTCAGGTCTCCAAAGCCATGAAAAGATAGTGGGAAAATTGTAAATCTAACGGCTTTTTCCATACTTTCCCCTGCTCATCTTCAGACTCTTTGGAAGCGTAGCCAACTTCACAGCTCTGAATGTCAGCCGCTGAGGATGCCGGTAGACAATGAAGCAGCTGAAGAGGAGCCAGAAGCAGTGTCCTCCTTCAGGAGAAGCAAGAGTGTTTCCATATGACAGAGCTTAACAATTTTTGTACGATATGGAGGATTTTGATTTGGCGGAAACTTTACAAAAATCTTTACCTTCTGCAGACTCTGATATCAAAAGTACTCCCCATTCTTTCGGATTGAGCTTGCGTGCTAATAGGTAAGAATTGTTAGATACTATTTCCTTTCTTCTTCTTTTTTTTTTTTTTTCAAGACAGGATTTCTCTGTGTTTGTCTGTTCTGGAACTCTCTTTGTAGACCAGACTGGCCTCGAACTCAGAGGTCCACCTGTCTTCATCTTTTGAGTGCTGGGGACAATGGTGTGTGCCGCCACCACCACCAGGTGGTTGGATACTATTTTCATGTGTTAATAAACCAAAATAACTTTATTTGCAGAACCGACCAGTTGATCTAATCAGTGTCATTGTTGCCTTAAAGAACAAACAACCCATCTCTGATGAGGAACTGTTCAGGTACAGTCCTGGAACTCGTTCTGTAGACCAGGATGGCCTTGAACTGAGAGAGCCGTCATTATGCTTTTTTATTTTGTAACTTCCAAGCATATCTTTAAAATTTGATATACCCCCTCTCTCTATATATATAAATTTTTTTGAGGTAAGACCTCTTATAGCCAAGGCTAACCTGACTCATAATGTACTCAGAGATAATCTTGATCTTTTGATTCTCTACATCCTGATAATTGCTCCTTTTTTTTTTTTAAACCTTTTTAATTTTTTTAAAGAGACGGTCTCATTGTGTAGCTCAGGCTGGCCTTAAACTCAAGGGAGTCCTCCTGTCTTAGCCTTCCTAGTACTGGGGTTACAAACGTGATCTACCATACCTGGCTTATTTCTACATTCTAAATTAATAGTATAGATAATATTTTATATTGTGGAAGCATCACACCAATCTGGGAAATGGTAATTAAAAATGAGTATTAGAGCTGGACAGTGGTGGGGCGCACACCTTTAATTCCAGTACTCGGGAGGCAGAGGCAGGTAGATCTCTGTGAATTCCTGGACAGCAGGGTCCACAGAGCTTGTTCCAGGATAGCTAAGCCTACTAAGGAAACTCTTTCAAAAAACAAACAACCGAACAAATAATAAAACAAAAAAAACCCCAAAAAGCAAAAAACAGACTGAGTTGACAAAATAGCCAATAAAATGCTTTATGTATTTAGTTATTGATTCATTGATTTAGGGTCTCTATGTCCCTGGTTGCCCTGAAGCTCATTTATATAGTCCAGGTTGGCTTCGAACCTGTAGCAGTCTCTTGACTCTATCTCCCTAGCTGGGGATTATGGCTTTGTGAAGACGCACGCACGCACGCACATATTTGGGTGCTCCTTCCTTCCTTCCTTATCTTCCTCCCTCCCTCTTTCCTTCCCTCCCTCCCTCCCTCCTTCCTTTCTCTTTTTTGATACAGGGCCTCTCTACATAGCCTTAGCTCTCCTGGAACTCACTATTTTGACCAGGCTGGCCTCTAACTCACAGAGATCCATCTACCTCTGCCTCTAGAGTTCTGGGATTAAAGACGTGTACCACCATACTTGGCAAAGGGTCAGATAGCTTTAAATATAAAGATTTTGATGAATTTGTGTATTATAAATTAACTACCTTAGAAACTGTTCATTCTCTGCCTTCCTTGTGAGGAATTTGAAGCAGTAATATCCCACGGGTAAGGTAGTATGAGAGAAAGATGTAAACGCCTGAGACATGTCTACTGCAGTGCTCTACCTTGAAGCTGAACACTGGCCACATTTACCTCACTCATTTGGTGGCCCCTCTGAAATCTACTTCTAGAAGAAATTCCATTTAGTACTTTAATTGCCTGTCGAACCTAAATGTACTTCTTATGAATTGATGTCATTGAACTTCTATCTCCTTTCTTTGTGACTGACACTTAAATCCACTATGTTGAAACTAGATTAAGTTCTTATGTACAATATATATTTTAAAGAGTTTATTGTAGTCTTGCTCTTGAATTTTTTTCTGGTCCTAACTTTATTATTTTAGTATTTTCATTTTGGTTAGTGTGTGTGTGTGTGCGTGTGCAAAACAAAACAGATCTACATAGTAAGTAAATAAAATTGCCCAGGGGCTAGGAATGTAACTCCTCTGGTTGAATACTTATTTGGCATGCAGGAAGCCCTGGGTTCTGTTCCTAGCACAGCAGAAATCAGGAATCATGCCTGTAATTCCTACACTTGGGAAGAAAAGGTAGGAAGAATAGCAGTTCATGGTCATCTTCTCCTATGTAGTGAGTTTGAGGCCAGCCTTACATACATGTGGCTGAAAAATAATAACAGTAAATTGGAGGAAAGATGGCTCAGTGGCTAAGAGTACAGACTACTCTTCCAAAGGACCCAGGCCTAATTCCCAGCATCCACGTGGCAGCTCACAACTGTTTGTGGCTCTAGTTCTAGGGGACCCAGCACTCTCACACATACATATATGCAGGCAAAACACCAATGCACATAGTATAAAAATAAATCATTGAAAAAGAAAACATCTGGCTGGGCGATGGTGGCGCACGCCTTCTATCCCAGCACTCGGGAGGCAGAGGCAGGCGGATCTCTGTGAGTTCGAGACCAGCCTGGTCTACAAGAGCTAGTTCCAGGACAGGCTCCAAAGCTACAGAGAAACCCTGTCTTGAAAAAACATTTAAAAGAAAACAATAAAAATGCCCTTTCAGCTACAAGACAGATCTAATGTCCCGAATTGTATTTGGGGTGTTTATAAACAAATCTGAAGTCATCCCACATTTGGAAGTCTTCTGGAAAGTGTTAGTGTTCCATTACACACCATACAGGCTCAATAAATCCTATCTATTGACTGCTAATTGGGTTGGCAGAGCTTTCATTCAAAGACAGTTCAGTGATAAGCACAAGCTTATCACATGGAATCTGAATATCTGGTTACTGGGATTGACTGTTCTGGGCAGCAGAGAGAGACTGCTTAGTGCACAATGGAGGGCTGTTGTTAAATTGGGCCAGATGAGCCTCTAGAATAATTAAGGGAAGCTGTGACATCTTCCCTGTAGTTTCTGCTGGGCTTTGGGGCATTCCCTCAGTGCTGGAGAAGGTTTCTCTCATAAAGACGTTGAGTGTGTCCTGTGTCCTGTTCCCTTTGTGGTCAGGTTTTCTAAGGAGGTGCCATGAGGAGGATTAGGTGTCAGTGGTTGTGTACTGCTCTGCTAGATCTTGAACTGCTGAATTATTCAACTCTTCAGTTGAATGAAGAAAACCATCTGAATTATTTATGTTTCAACAGAAGTAGTCCCCACCTTAGTACAAATGGGGTATCCTCTTTCTCAGGGAAGACCGGGCCACCTGTCACTCAAGGCACAGTCGACGTCCTCACTGCTTTAACACAAGAGCTGCAGAACAGCGGCCGGACTGACTCAGAGCTTTGGAAGAACTGTGAGGTATCTCATTTTGTTTTATTTGGGGGGTGGTGGTGCTCTTTTAAATATTAAATAAATGGGGCTCTACTGAATTGTTATAAATTTATGTCCAGAAAAGCATGATATTTAACCTTAGTTCTACAGTCAAATGACCAAGCATAAGATAACTGATACTGAAGGAACAAGAGAAGGGAGATGGGACACCATGGCCACAGTAGAGGCAGACTTGGATATTCCCTATAAACTGAAGTCTTTGTTCCTAGCACCCTCTGATTGTTACAATTGTTACTAATTACAGTAATTACAGTCTTGAAGTTACTCTTCAAGTTGTCCTCATTTTTAAAAACCTAAATCTTCTTTGCCCGGAGTATTTTGAATGCTCTGATGATAAATTAAGGCCTCTATTTTGTGCCTAACACATTCTTCTAATGCGTTGACATGTCTGCTTTTCACGGCAGTGACTTCTTTGATTAAACTGTGATGGAAATTTAATTCTTATGAACATCTCCCAGTTGAAGTATGGGAGTTGGTGGTGGTATGCGCTCCTAGCCCCGAAAACAAGCCAGGAAAAAGGAGAATCACAGAAACAAACTGTTACTTACAAATTTTGTTTTGGAGAATAATATTCAAGATGGCCTTTTCTCAATTGTTCATTTGTTTTTTGAGACAGCTCTGGCTGGCTTGGAGCTTACTTGTGTAGACTAGGCTAGCCTCAATCTCACAGAGATCTCACAGAGATTTTCCTGACCCTGCCTCCCGAGTGCTGAGACTAAAAGGTGGACTCTACCATGCCAGACCTCTTTGCTTTTTAGAGTACATAAAAGGTTGTAACGTTTTATAGAAATGCAAACGTAATTATCAAACTCTAAGCAGTAGATTTTAACATTAATTTTACTTTTAGTACCATAACTTGTGTTTTTAGAACATAAAGCTGAAAAAAAGATTTCCTGGTCTAAGAATTTAGTAGCAGTCACCCCAAATATAATGACTTCAAAGAATTTGCATTTAAAATGAACTTTTCAGAGTTTTGGGAAGTTGTGGTAGTTTGAAGCAGGGTCTCACTCTAGCCCAGGGTCTCACTCTGGAACTCATTCTGTGCCCCAGCCTGGCCTTTAGTTCTTGGCAGTATTCCTGCCTTAGCTTCCCAAGCACTGGAATGTGGGGTTTGAGCCACTGTAGTCGGCAACTTTTCATTTTCCTCCAGTGGTTTTTTTATGTTTTTCACCTAGCAATCACTGAACCAACGTGGAAGACAACGTGGAACACAAGATGTACTTGTGTACGATGCTGTTAAGACCCAGGATGGCCTGGTCTGGAGATGTAGCTCAGTGGCATGGTACATGTTTAGCATGGATGAGACCCTGGGTTCTAATCCGGCATCTGGAGAAAACAAGTTTGATGAACTATTTCTCCTGTGTGTCTATTCATTAACCTGTGACCAGTAACATGTAAATAGGACCAAGAGCAACTACCGCAGCACAGTTTATTTCTGACAATTGTGTTTGATTAGAAATTGTTACTTTAGTACTTTGAATCAACACCTGAAGAGACAACAACAGAGATTGTATTTTCTTTTTTTAAAAAATATTTATTTATTTATTATGTATACAATATTCTGTCTGTGTGTATGCCTGCAGGCCAGAAGAGGGCACCAAACCCCATTACAGATGGTTGTGAGCCACCATGTGGTTGCTGGGAATTGAACTCAGGACCTCTGGAAGAGCAGGCAATACTCTTAACCTCTCCAGCCCCGAGAGACTGTATTTTTGAGTTTAATGTATTGATTTAAAAAAATGGTTGGGCCTGGATTTCCTTGTGGATGATTCCAGGCTCATAGCCTGGCCCTGGGCTCTCGTTTGCAGAGTTCAGCCTCGGTTGATGTAGAGTCAGTGGAAGTCTGAGGAGGACGAGACTGGGCTAGAGGTTGTTGTTGTTGTTGTTTTTTAAAGATTTATTATGTATACAATGTTCTGCCTGCATATATGCTTGCAGGCCAGAAGAGGGCGCCAGATCTCATTACAGGTAGTTGTGAGCCACCATTTGGTTGCTATGACTTGAACTCAGGTCTGTGAAAGAGCAGACAGTGCTCTTAACCACTGAACCATCTCTCCAGCCCTGGGTTAGAGTTTTAAAAGCATGTTTTTGTTTGTGTGTCTTCACTGAGGTAATGTTTTGTGAATTCCCACCTGACTCTGCAAGGTTGGCTACTCAGTGAAGAGCCACTTACTGCTTTTTCAGAAAGGATAGTGCACTCTCTGGTCACTTCCATAGGACTTGCTGATTTTATTTAGCGTGCTTTTGTAGTTGTGTTAAAACAACAGAAACCAATATTTTGGAGTAGTGTTTTAGGATCAGAAAGGTCAGGTGTTATGCAAGCCTTAGTCTGATGGTTTCCCCTGAGTTTCTGGTGTTCACATCCCTTTTGGAATATGATTGTGTGTTTCCTGACGTTCAAAAGAACTAATCTACTTTGCTAAACACAAAACCTTCCTTATGCCGGGTGGTGGTGGCGCATGCCTTTAATCCCAGCACTTGGGAGGCAGAGGCAGGTGGATCTCTGTGAGTTTGAGGCCAGCCTGGTCTACAAGAGCTAGTTCCAGGACAGGCTCCAAAGCTACAGAGAAACCCTGTCTCTAAAAAACCAAAAAAAAAAAAAAAAAAAAACAAACCCAAAATAAAACCAAAAAAAACTTTCCTTATATTCTGAGTGCACAGAGTGACAGTATCCTTAGTTTGCTTTAGCTAGATGTTTTTAGCCTTTTAGCACTTTGCGTTGTGTGTATGATAATAAGAGTTATAGGATGGAAAGAGAAGAGGTGTTTACAATTTTTTTTTTGTTTTGGTTTTTTGAGACAGGGTTTCTTGGTAGCTTAGGAGCCTGTCCTGGAACTAGCTCTTATAGACCAATCTGGCCTCGAACTCACAGAGATCCGCCTGCATCCCGAGTGCTGGGATTAAAGGCTTGCACCACCACCTCCCAGCGAGGTGTTTACAATTTATTGTCTCTTTGCTAGGTAGTGTAGCTACACTTTGTAGCACTTGCTCTTATTAGACCTGTGGCCCTCCCACCCCCTCAGACAGGGCTTCTCTGTGTAACAACTCTGACTTTCCTGGAACTCCCTCTGTAACAGGCTGGCCTCGAACTCACAAAGATCCGCCTACCTCTGCCTCCTGAGTGCTAGGATTAAAGGTGAGGTAGAGATAGGCAGATCTCTGTGAGTTCAAGGCCAGTATGGTTTACACAGAAAGTTCTAGGGCACCAAAGGCTACACAGAGAAACCCTGTTTAAAAGAGAAAAAAAAAAATAGCAGGCCAGGCAGTGGTGGTGCACGCCTTTAATCCCAGCACTCAGGAGGCAGAGGCAGGTGGATCTCTGAGAGTTTGAGGCCAGCCTGGTCTACAGAGTGAGTTCCAGGACAGGCTCCAAAGCTACAGAGAACCCTATCTCGAAAAACAAACAAACAAACATAATAGCATAGGTAACAGAGTGCTTGCTTATTATTCTCCTAGGCCTAAGGTCAGTCTGCAGCCATGCATGCCTGCTCATGTGCATGGACATACACACACACCCCTACCTAACTGTGATATAAAGGAAATGGCAGTTGTTTATAGCAAAGACTTATAATATCTAAGTGCCACATCCATGTTCATAGTGTGTCTTTGGAGTTCTCTGGTGTCCCTGCAGTTTATAGGCTCTGAGGGAGCAGCTAAAGAGGGAGTCTACTATTGGTTCCCTGATGACTGAGACTAGCGTAATGTTCTCTTCTGAGCCTGTGACCAGGTTCATTTCTGAAGCAGACTTCAGCGTGCTTGGGGCAATATGCACAAAACTGCACAAAAGTAGTTACTATTTTTTTAAATATAAAACAGAGACAAGTCAAGGAATAGAAAAATGCTTGGGGTGGTGGTGCATGCCTTTAATCCCAGCACTCCGGAGGCAGAGGAAGGCAGAATTCTGTGAGTTCGAGGCCAGCCTGGTCTACAGAGCTAGTTCCAGGACAGGCACCAAAGCTACAGAGAAATCCTGTCTCGAAAAACCAAAAATAAAACCAAAAACCAAACATATTTTTTTCCAGGCTTGATGCCTATAATTCCATAATTTAGGAAGCTAAGGTAGAGGGATTGTTGCGAGTTTGAGCCCAAACTGGGCTGCATAGAGGGTTTCAGGCCAGCTTGGGCTACAGAGTGAGACCTTGTCTAAAAAAAGTCAGACAAAGAAGGGGGATGTTTCTCACTAGAGCATTTTTCTTGTGGCGTCTTAGGTTAAAATTATGTTCAGTGCAGATTCTCTATAATTTCTTAGGCCAGGTGGTTGCAGCTGTTCAGTGTGGTTGAGCGACAGTGCCAGGAGCAGATTGTTGCCCAGCAGGAGCAGTTTCACAGGCAGATCCAGGTGAGTTACCTCAGACATTGATGCTTTTCATTTGTGAGATTGGCAGACAAAACAGTTCATGCATTAATTTTGTTTTTGAAGATAAGACATCACATTTAGAGTAATAGCATGGACTTTTCTTAACATTAAAAAATGTTTAATGTAAGCCGGGCAGTGGTGGTGCACGCCTTTAATCCCAGCACTCGGGAGGCAGAGGCAGGTGGATCTCTGTGAGTTCGAGGCCAGCCTGGTCTACAAGAGCTAGTTCCAGGACAGGCTCCAAAACTACAGAGAAACCCTGTCTCGAAAAACCAAAAAAAAAAAAAAAAAAAAAGTGTTGAAAGTACTTCTCTACCCTTTTTGCTCTCAGCGCATCCAAGAGGAGATAAGGAAGTTGGTGAAACTACAGCTCAGCACTGCTTCCTGGCCTTCCTGGAGCAGCGACTCTGTCAGTGAACAACAGGTGTCTTCAGAAAGCCAAATGGGCTGCTTTTCTGAAAACAGCGAAAGAAATGAGTCTATTACCAGTTACCCAGAGTCTAAGGAACCCGAGACACAGCCAGAATTGTCCACGTCCCACCCAGACTGCAATGTGGACAGCAGCTCAGTAAGCAGTGGCTACGGCACCTTCTGCATCCTGGAGATGAACACGCACAAGGCTAAGGAGCTCCCAGAGCCCATGGAGCCTGAGGAGGCTTCCAAGGGGCAACACACAGCCCCTGTGGTGCAGGCACATGCCCCTGTAGCTGGCACAGCAGCCATAAACTTTTTTGCACAGACCCCTGAAGAACTTTGTGCACCTCTAAAGGAAGATGTTTCCACTTTTCCTGGTGAATTTGAACATAATTTTCTTGGTGAAAACAAGATTTCAGAAGTATACAGTGGAAAAGCAAATAGGTAAGTAGAATTTCTCAGTAATTTAAAGCAGCTTTTGCTTGTTTATTAATGACATTTAGAATATAGTAAATAATACTTTTTTTTATTTGGTCCACAGTAGAATGAAATATTTTTAGACACAAATCAACTTTTCCATTAAAATCTGACATTGGAGCTGCATATGGAGAACTGAAATAAACAGACCCAGTGTATAATGACCCGACTCTTCCCATGTTCAGTGCTTAAGACTGTTAAATGTGGGGCTGGAGAGTGCTTGGCAGTTAAGAGCTCTGGATGCTCTTTTCCAGGACCTGAGTTGTATTCCTAGCACACACGGTGGCTAACAATTGTAATTGTAGTTGCAGTTGATCTAACATCCTCTTGGCCCCTGGGACACTTTACATGTGTAGTGTAGTGCACATACATAGCATGCAGGTAACACATCCATAAACAAAATCAACCTTTAAAAAAGACTTTTTTCTTTCTTGAGACAGGGTTTCTCTGTGTAGCTTTGGAGCCTGTCCTGGAACTCGCTCTGTACACCAGGCTGGCCTTGAACTCACAGTGATTCGCCTGCCTCTGCCTCCTGAGTGCTGGGATTAAAGGCATGCACCACCACAGTCTGGCTAAAAAAGACTCTTAAATTTAGGCTGGGTGTGGTGGCACATGCCTTTAATCCTAGTACTTGGAAGGCAGAGGCAGGAGGATCTCTGAGTTGGAGGCCAGCCTGGTCTACATCCAGGACCGTCCTGAAAAGAAAAAATAAAAACCAAAAATACTTCAAAATCAAAAACAACAATAAATCTTATGAAATTTTGTGGTTTCCCATAATTTTCCAGTTTTACACATCTGCAATGTGTTTTAGAAGCTTGGTATGGTGGTGTATGCCTTTAACCCTAGCAGAGGCAGATAGATCTCTGAGTTCAAGACCAGCCTGGTTTATATAGCAAGTTCCAGGACAAGGGCTATATAATGGAGAGACCCTGAGCCTGTCTCAAGAAGAAAGAAAAGAGAAAAAAGAAAAGGAAAGGAAAGAAAAAGAGTTAGGAGAATCAGGCAGGACCAGTGGGATGGCCCTGGATAAAGGTGCTTGCCATGCAGTTTTAATGACCTGAACTCCACCCCCTTAACCATGGTGGAAAGAGATAATTGTTGTCTGGCCTTTATGTGCACACTGTGGCACACATACACCACGCAAATACATGAATAAATAAATATATCAACGAACGAATAAAAAATTTAGGAAAAATTTGCAGTTGGAGGGATGGTTGAGTGGTTTAAGAGTGCTTGCTGCTGTTCCAGAGGACCTGAGTCTGGTTCCCAGCATCCACACAGTGGCTCACAATGACCTGGAACTCCAAAAGTAGTATACTAATGTCTTCTTTTAGCCTCTGCAGGCACCAGACCTCTGCAGGCATGTAGTATTCACAAATAAACATAGGCAAAACATTTGCATCCATAAAAGTCTTTTTACTTTTTTGCTGGGCAGTGGTGGTATACTCCTTTAATCCTAGCACTTTGGGAGACAGAGTCAGCCAGATCTCTGAGTTTGAGGCCATCCTGGTCTACAGAGCAAGTTCCAGGACAGCCAGGGCTACACAGAGAAACCCTGTCTCAAAAAAAAAAAAAGAGAAACTTTTTACTTTTTTATTTATGTTCATTGGTGTTTTGCTTGCAGGTATGTCTCTATGAGGGTGTCGGATCTCCTGGAGCTGGCATTACAGACAGTTTGAGCTACCATGTGGGTGCTGGAAATTGAACCCGTTTCTCTTAACCTCTGAGCCATCTCCCCAGAAAAATACATCTTTAAAATAAGAAAGTATAGCATGAATTCCAGTTGGTCTTAATAATAAAAACCCAGAGTCAGATACAGGGGTCAATGCTGAAGATCAGAGAAGCCAAGCCGCCAGCCACTAGAGAGTTCTTTTACCTTTCTCAATGCTCAGACCGAAGGAGCCATCCTTTCCTCAGATTGTCTCCTCAGACTTCATACTCAGACTCCAACTGTCTCTACCAAAACCTCAGACTGCACTGAGCTCCTGCCTCCTCCCGCCCCATATTCCTCATTCTGCCCAGCTGTATCACTCCTGTCTCCACCTCCCTAGTGCTGAGATTAAAAGTGTGGGATCCCAAGTCCTGGGATCATCTTTGTGTGAGCTCTGTTTCTCTTTTAGACAGATTCAGTCTTGTGTAGCCCAGGGTGGCCTTGAACTAACAGAGATCTGTCTGCCTCTGTTTTCCCAATGCAGGTATTAAAGGTGTGTGCTACCACTCCCTGGCCTCTAGTGGCTTAACTCTGCACTCTAATCTTCAGGCAAGCTTTATTTGTTAAAACACAAGCAAAATATTACTACAAGAAAGAGTTTTAGGAGAAAATCAGTAAAACCATATTTTTGTTTTTGTTTCTTTGAGACAGGGACTCTATATATAACCCTGACTCTCCCAGAACATGCTGTATAGACTAGTCTGGTCTTATAGAGATCTGCTGTCTTTGCCCCCGAGTGCTGGAATCAAGGTGTGCACCATTGTAACTGTTCCTTTTTACTACTAGTAGAAAAACAAAACACCGCTCACTGAAGCACTAGGTACTGTGCTAACTAATGGCTTTTAAACTAATTTTATTTTTCTCCTTTTAAGTAGTAAGTCTGTAACATCATGGGCACAAAAGCTGAAGCAGAACCAGCAAAAGCAAGCACATACAGAAGATGGCTACTCAAGACCTAAGCCAGGGAGCAAGTTAACCCGGAAGCCTCCAGTTGAAACAGTAGGTGATAAGTGGCTCTGGTGGCACACTGGGGCTGCTGTGTTTTTACTCCTTTGTTTATTTACAAATCTTTGTTTGTTTGGTGTTTTTTTTTTTTTTTTTTTTTTTGGAGGCAGGGTTTCTCTGTGTAGCCCTGACTGTCCTGGGACTCTCTCCGTAGACCAGACTGGCCTGGAACTCACAGATCTGCCTGCCTCTGTTTCCAAGTCCTGGGATTAAAGGTGTGTGATATCACCACCCGACATTTTTTTTTTTTAAGGCTTGTTGAACTTCATGTTTATGAGTGTTTGTTTGCATGCTTATGCACCACATGCATGCAGTGCCTCTAGAGGTCAGAAGAGGGCATGGGATGCTGTGGTGTTACTGGTGGTTATGAGCCCTATGTGGGTTCTGGGTACCAAGCCCCAGTCCTCTGCAAGAATAGTAAGTGCTTCTTAACCACTGAGTATCTGTTCAGCCTTGAATTTCACAAATCTTTTTTTTTTTTTGTCTTAGGATTGACTGTGATTTACTCTAAATACAGCTTTTTTAGTAGACTAGAAATTTGAGCTAATGAAGGACAAAATTCTACAAAAATGATGAATGAGAGATGGTTAAAAGTGGTAGCTGCCTTTTAGAGGACATGAGTTTGATTCCCAGCACCTAATGGCAACTTACAGCAGTGTGTACTCCAGCTCCAGGGGATTTGATTCCCTTTTCTGGCCCCCAGGAGCTCTGCACCAAATGCCTAGACATACATGCAGGCAAAGCATCCATCCAAACATGCAGGCAAAGCATCCATCCATACATAATGATAAAAAGGGGGGGTTGTAGAGCACCTACTCTTAGTAATTAAATGTTTGCATTTAGCAAGAAAGTGATCCATTAAAAAAAGCCATTATGCTGGGTAGTGGTGGCCCACCCCTTTAATCCCAGCATTCAGAAGTCAGAGGCAGGTGGATCTCTGAATTCAACACCAGCCTGGTCTACAGAATTGAGTTACAAGATAGCCAAAGCTTTACAGAGAAACCCTGTCTTGACAAACCAAACCAAAGAAACAGACAAACAAAAACAAAAAACAAAAACAATCTTCCAAACCCCAGTTCATTAAAAAACCAAAAAAGCTTTGGCTGGGGGTGTAGCTCAGTGGTAGAATATTTGACTGACATGTGCACATGAGCCCCTGGGTCTTTTCTCTAGCACGGCAAAGTATACCTTCAAATATTATCCCCCTTTTTTTTTCTTTGTTTTTCAAGACAGGGTTTCTCTATAGCTTTGGAGCCTGTCCTGAAACTAGCTCTTGTAGACCAGGCTGGCCTCAAACTCACAGAGATCTGCCTGCCTCTGCCTCCCGAGTGCTGGGATTAAAGGCGTGCGCCCCCTCTCCCCCCCCCCCCGCTAAATAGTATCTCTTGCTAGTACATTGCAATAAGTAGTACTGTACGTACTGAGCACTTTGAAATACCTTTCTTAAAATTGTTGAAATTTGGACAATTCTGATTTTATAATCTGAATTATAAATTGGTAATTAATTTTTGTCTTGTGGTTGGGCTTGCTGTCTAACCCAGGCCGACTCTTCTTCTTGCCTCCCAGCCTTCTGAGTAGCAGGACTGTGGTAGTATGCCACCGTGCTCTGCAAGATGAAATGTTTACACTCTGTGCAGCTTTTGCTGACCCAGCGACTGTGACTGTGTAAAGGGTCATAGACACAAAGTTCCAGTGTATGTTGTTGCCACCATGGCCTAATTTGTAATGGGATAGATAGTACCACTTAGTGCCCTACATGAACGTTCCGAAATCAGGTCCTTGACAAGCTGAGAGGCTCAGTGCCTTACAAACTGTGTATGTCCTGATTATCCTGAGCGTGGGCTTGCTGTTATCCTAGGAAACATCGTAAAAGTTCCCTAGTCTTCGTTGTTTTCTTTTCATTATCTGTTTACTTACTTTGGGTGTGGGTGTACACACTGAGCTCAAATGTGGACGTCAGAGCACAACCTATGAGAGTCGGCCTCTGGGGGTTGAGCACAGGCTGTCAGACAGCAACAAGCACTTGCACCCTCTGAGCCATCTCACTGTCCTTGTCCCTCAGTCTTTTTTAAATTTTATTTTTTGAGTCTAGATCTCACTGTGTAGTCCTGTCTAGCTGGAACTCACTATGTAGACCAGGCTGGCCTAGAACTCACAGTGACCCTATCTCTTGGAGGTGTGCAGAGTGAGATGGCATTTCAGTGTTAAGTTTTATAAAACAGAAAAAAACTGTTATGTAGAAGAATGTTCTTACTTTATGCCAAACTACGACAAAAAAAAAAATAGCAATTTTCTACCCTAATCTCCAAATAGTTTCAGACTACCATTCCAAAAAAGTGACATCCCATTATTGATGGCACAGTAGCTCACAATGAGAGCCCCACTCAGAGTGCTAAAGGGCCTTTCCAGAGTGTACTCCAGAGGGTGATTGTGAGGTAGTACTGGCTGGTGGCGTGGGGATGGCATGCCCGATGCATTTCTTTGTTGGAGAATTCTGGATTCACAGAAGTTGGACACTCTTTACTTGAGCCTTTCTCTGTTGCCAGTGTTTTCAGTTTCATTCTACAATGGGGACTGCTTATCAGAATTCTCCTCTGATGGGCTTTTCCTCTTGCACAGTGCTGGTTTATTCTGGGAAATAGCTACTTTGAAGTCCATCTTGACTTGGTGCATTGTGTGGCACAAGCATTTTCCAGGGCTAAGTTGCTCTGTTTCTTTGGTCCTTTGTTTCTTTTTCATGAACTGAAGGACTTGGGTTTCTCCGATGGGCCCTTAGACTCCTGAGTAGGTCCTTGAGCTGGGCTCAGGCCAGCATCTTTGGCTAAGAGGGTTTATATTTAGAAGACCTTTGTTGAATCATGCTGTTACTTTATTTCAAGTGGGCCCTTTGTTTAGTAGATGGCCTTTTAGAGGTGGTTGGGAGGGGAGGGATTCATTTGCCCAGAGCTTTGCAGCCAACCGTTGTGTACAGCAGTATTCTAGTGCATGGTATGTGTTTGCTCCTGGCCTGAGGACTGAACCTCAGAAGCAGTGTGAGTTCTAAATATTTTACTTGGGAGTACTTGACTTGGTCCTTGATAATCACTTTCCCAGACTGGAACAGTCAGGAGTTCTAAGAAGCAATTGGTATCTTGATAAAAAGAGGTGGAATGGTACCTTGTGCAGCAGACTTGTGATTAACTTGTTTCTTCTAATAAAGTACTGCCCAGGTCCTTTGACTTGCGAAGGATGAAAGAGGAGGAGCACCTAGTAAAATATTGGTGAAGGTGTTGCTGGGTATGGTGGCACACGCCTTTAATCCCAGCACTCAGGAGGCCGAGACTAGCAGATATCTGAATTACTAGTTCCAAGACTGCCAGAGATACACAGAGAAACCTCGATACATTCAAAAAACCAAAAATAAATAAATTTAAAAAATAAAGAAAAGGAAAAAAGAAGAAAATGTCCTTGCTAAACATCTCTGAGACAGCTTTTCATTTCTTTGTAGTGGTAAGCATGAAACCTAGCAGAGGCTCTTTGTGTGCAGCCAGCATTCCACCGTGCTTGCCCGTTCCCAGAAAATAGACTCGTGTGTGACAGACAGTATCAGAGGTACTATGATGTGTGTGTGTGTGTGTGTGTGTGTGTGTGTGTGTGTGTGTGTGTGTGTGTGTGTGTGTGTGAGCACCTGCAGGCACCTATGGAGGCCAGAAGTTGTAGGTGGTTGTGAGCCATCTGATGTGAGTGAGGGCTGTGAACTGAATCAGGGTCCTTTGCAAGAGAAGTACTTGCTCTTAACCCTTAGCTGTTGGGTCACCTCTTGAACGCCATGTATTTTTTTGTTTTTGTTTTTAATCAGAAGGGGTAATAAGTACTTTTATTCTTTGCTGTGACTAGCAACCACTTATTTGTATATGAGAAGTAACAGGCTGAGAGCCTGGTGCCATACACCTGTAATCCTAGCACTTATAGGATATAGAGGGCAGGATGACCATGAATCCACAGTCAGCCTGGACTACATAATGAGCTCTGGACCAGCCTGGGCTACATAGCAAGTCTCTCTCAAAAAAAGGTTTGGGGTTGGAGAGATTGCTTAATGGTTAAGAGCATGGAATGTTTTTTCAGAGGATCTGGGTTCAGTTCCCCACACCCATATGGTAGCTCACAACTATCTGTAACTTTAGACTCAGATTACCTGATACTATCTTCTGACATACATGGGCACCAAGCGCACAAATGGTCCATGGGCATACAGGCAGGTATAATACCCAAATATATAATAATAATGATGATGATAAAAAATTAAAACCCCAAACCAGGGGCTAGAGAATGTAGTTTATGGTAAAGTGCTTTTCTTTTTCTCTTTCTTTCTTTCTTTCTTTTTTTTTTTTTTTAGATTTATTTGTTTATTTTGTTTACAGTATTCTGTCTGCATGTATGCCTGTTGGCCAGAAGAGGGCACCAGATTTCATTACAGATGGTTGTGAGCCACCATGTGGTTCCTGGGAATGAACTCAGGACCTCTGGAAGAACAATCCATGCTCTTAACCTCTGAGCCATCTCTCCAGCCCAGTAAAGTGCTTTTCTAGCATGGCCAGTGATGTGGGTTTGATCTCTGTCACCAACACACACACACACACACACACACACACACACACACACACAGAGAGAGAGAGAGAAGAGTCTTTTACTAAGGATATGAAGGTGATGAGTTTCAGGTCATCCTGGGCTTTGTAACAAGACCCTGTCTCACAGAAACAGAAGGAAGTGCTGAATTGTAACTTAGAGGTAGAGCATTTTGCCTAGTGTGCCCGGGGCCCTGGGTTTAATGTTGTTCACAAACAACTCAAAATTAATTTGTTATTTGAGGTTCATATTGATTTGTGATTTTGAGTCATTTGATTTATTGAAGTTGTGATGATATAAACAGATTAGTAGGTTAAATCCCCTCCACCCCCGAGGCAGGGTTTCTCTTTGTAGCCCTGGATGTCCTGGAACTTGCTTTGTAGATCAGGCTAGCTTCAAACTCACAGAGATCCTCTTGCCTCTTCCTCCCAAGTGCAGGGATTAAAGGTATGTGCCAACATGACCGACTAATTTTTTACTAAGTGACTAATTCTAGATTTCTCAAATTACTGTCAGAAATCGACGGCAGACTATAAATACAGTTTAGTTCTGAACTCATAGATTACACCTTCTCTCAGCTTTCTAGTTCCTTCTAACGACCCTCTAGTTCCATAGTGTTCAAAAAAGAAGCTCTGACAGATGGTGCAGGGAAGGAGAATCTGCACTGTTCATCTTTCATACTGCATTCTTGCAGCTGCGGAGAATCAACGCTCTGCTCTTTGTGGCCTGCTGAGGCCCCTGTTTAAGTCCTGGAGTATCCCTGGGTCAGCAGTGTGTGCCAAATGTATTTAACTGCCCACCAATTATTCTCTTTCCTCTGTTGCAGTCCAACCTTGCTGCTGCCGCCACACATCCTTGTGCCTTTTACCTCAGTAAACCAACTGAAAGCCCAAGTTCTTGCTTGTCTGATTCAGGAACAGGTATGGAACTTAAAGTATTTTTTACATTTTTCGAGACAGGTCTCACTATGTAGACCTAGCTGTCCTGGAACTCAAATATATGATTAGTCTGGCCTCGAACTTAGAGATTCTCCTGCCCCCTATGTGCTGGGATTAAAGGTATTCCAGCACATGGCCTGGAACTTAAATTTAAAAGAAAAAAATTTAACCTTTATTTTGATTTATCTATATGTGTGTTTTGCTCACATGTGTGACTGTATACCATGTCCATGCCTGGTGCCATGGGAGGCCAGAAGAGGATGTTAGATTCTCTGAAGCTGGAATTACAGATGTGAGCTACCATGTGGGTGCTGGGAATTGGACCTGGGTCCTCTGGAAGAGCAACAAGTGCTCTTATCTACCAAGCTATCCCTCCAGCCCCCTGAATTTACAGAGTTTATTTTACCCACAGCTTGCTTTCATTTTCCACTGTGGTATGAGAAGTGTGTGCAGTATTTGACTTCACCAAAGCATAGTGTGTTTCTCTCCACCGTTTCCACAACTTTCCCGTGTGCCTTAGTTTGTGTTAAATTCTACAATGGGGTGAGGCTGTGCACCCACAGGGCTCTAGACAGCTGCAGAAACCATCGCGGATGTTTTCTCTTGTCCACAAGGATTCAGCGAGTTCAGACCCTCTGCAAGCCGTGGCCAGCTCTTCTGTTTTCTGCCTTTATGTTCTGACTCCCCCATTTTAGCACCTTTACCCACATGGCACATCCACTTATCAGTTTGAATTAGCTCTGCTTGAACAGAAACTGGAATCCAGCCGCTTCTTCCTGTTCCCACTGTTTCCACAGCTGTGGCGCTCCCTTTCCACCGCCTTCTGACCTGCCTCCCTGCCACCAGTCTACCCTTACCACTTCAGTCTGTTGGCAAGTGCTTCTTCTGTATACAGGACTCCTCCACTCAGAGCTGCCAGCACTCCCATTTCCTCAGAATAACAGCCAGCATCCTTATGGAACCCCACAAGGCTCAGCAGGATGGAGCTGATTGCCTTTCCTCTGTGATGAGACTCCGCCCACTCTTGCCAGTGGTTCATTTGAAGACTTTCCTGACCGCTTCCTCCACTCAACTATTTCTACTGATGGGGGAAACTCTCCTAGTAGTTACTTTCTCAATGAATCAGCCTTTACCATCCTTTGAAAATAGTTCCTGCCTCCAGAACCCCACCTTTTACGTGAACCTCTTTTCTTTTTGGAAAGATCCCATGTATCCCAGATGGCCCAGTTGCTGTTTAACTGATGAGAACTTGAACTCCTGTCCCTCCGCCTCTCCCAGTGTTGGGATTACAGCAGTGCGTCAGCATGTTCTATGCTGCTCCAGTGCGGAACTCAGGGCTTCATGCATACTAGGCAGGCATTCTCCCAGCTGATCTACGTCCTTAGCCCTACTCCTCTGTGTGTGTGTGTGCTCGTATTTGCATACATGCATGTTCTTACATGTGAGGGTACACAAGCACATGTGCGTGCGTGCTTGTTGAGGCCAGAGGTCAACATAGGGTGTTGTTTATTAGGAGCTATCTATATTTTTTTTTGAGACAGAGTCTCACTATGTAGCCCTGGCTAGCCTAGAACTCACTATGTAGATTAGGCTATCTTCAGACTTAGGGTGATCCTCCTGCCTCTGCCTTCTAAGTGCTAGGATTACAGATAAATGCCATTATACACAGATTTAATGGAGAGTTTGAACTCTTTACATTGATTATATGGAAGTCTGTATTTATAAATAAAATTCTCTTTAAATTATATTTTTAGCTACTATTAATTCATTTTGGTTTGTATTTTGAAACAAATTTTTACTACATTTATTTATTTATTTATTTGGGCTAGGCGACAAGGACATACCATTGTGTGTGTGAAGTTCTCTCCTTCTATCATGTGAATCCTGGGGCCAGAACTCAGGTCATCAGATTTGGAAGCAAGAATCTTTAATCTGCTGAGCCCTCTCACTGACCCGTGATTGAACTGTCTGTGTAGAACCTTTCTTCACTCCTTTTTGTTCTCTGTGTGTGCACATCAGGGCTGACTTACTGGAAGCTGGAGGAGAAGGACATGTATCACTCTTTGCCTGACACTTTGGAGAAGACGTTTGTTCCGTCCTCCCTAGAAAGACCATTGAGCCAGGTAATGCAGAATACTGCGTGTATGCTTTTGTTTGATGATTGTATGTCCTGTGGCCTTCATATAGATAGGCAATTTTGTGTGAACACACAGACGCACAGCACGGACAGACATAGACAGATATTCAAAACTAACAAGTAAAAATGCTGAGCTGATGTTTTTGAAATTAAATGCTTCTTGCCTTACTGTTTCTTTTCTTTCTCTTTTTTTCTCTCTCTGTGTGTAGTAGGTTATTGGCATTAATTTCTTCCCTTTCCCTTTCTCCTAGGCCTGACTGTGATTTCTGTCCTTTCAAAACTCCCACTGGATGCATTTGTAACATAATTATGAAGCCTTTAACTTACAGTATTTTCTTTAAGAAATATAATTTTTTTAAAAAAATATTTATTTATTTATTTTTCCATGATATTTATTGAGCTCTACGTTTTTCTCTGCTCCCCTCTCTGCCTCCCCTCCCTCCTTCAACCCTCCCCCAAGGTCCCTATGCTCCCAACTTACTCAGGAGATCTTGTCTTTTTATACTTTCTACCTCCCATGTAGATTAGATCTATGTAAGCCTCTCTTAGTGCCCGTATTGTTGTCTAAGTTCTCTGGGATTGTGGTTTGTAGGCTGGTTTTCTTTGCTTTATGTTTAAAAACCACCTATGAGTGAGTACATGTGATAATTGTCTTTCTATGTCTGGATTACCTCACTCAAAATAATGCTTTCTAGTTCCACCCATTTTCCTGCAGAATTCAAGCTGTCATTTTTTTCTGCTGTGTAGTGCTCCATTGTGTAAATGTACCACATTTTTTTTTATCCATTCTTCAATCAAGGGGCATTTAGGTTGTTTCCAGTTTCTGTCTATGACAAACAAAGCTGCTATGAACATAGTTGAGCACATGTCCTTGTGGCACGATTGAGCATCCTTTGGATATATACCCAAAAGTGGTATTACTGGGTCTTGAGGAAGGTTGTTTCCTAATTTTCTGAGAAATCGTCACACTGACATCTATAGGGGTTGTACCAGCTTGCATTCCCACCAGCAATGCAGAAGTGTTCCCTTTTCCCCACAACCTCTCCAGCATAAGTTGTCATCAGTGTTTTTGATCTTGGCCATTCTTACAGGTGTAAGATGGAATCTCAGAGTTGTTTTGATTTGCATTTCTCTGATGACTAAGGATGTTGAACATTTCCTTA